>JAJHZJ010000205.1:600000-832211 GCA_023548195.1 Bettongia penicillata ogilbyi | reverse complement strand
GGGTTTATAATTTGAGATGCGGAGGCATTTCTCATGATTTCCTTGATCAGTTTACAAGATGTCACTCATCTCTCTCCTATCCTACTAGACAGCTTGAATCAGTCCTTCACTGAGGAGGGGGCAATTAGAAATGCTAGTAATCAGAAAGTAAACTCCTGGAGAGACCTAGGTAATGCAGTGATACAGTTTTGGTCCTGGAATCAGGAAGATTCATTTTCCTGTGTTCAAATCTTGTTTCATATCCTTATTAGCCATGTGTCCCTGGGAAGTCACTTAACCTGGTTTGCTTCAGTTTCCTCATTTGCAAAATGAATTGGAGAAGGAAATGGCAGACTCCAATATCTTTACCAAGAAAATCCTAACTGAGGTCACAGAGAATCAGACACAACTGAAACGACTTTAAAAATAATAACAGTAACAAAACTCTTAAGCACTTAATGGGTACCATGGTTAAGATGGCCAAATCACAACAATTTTGACTTCAAGGAGCTTACATTCTATTCCTTTCAGGGAAGCTAAGTGACAGTGAATAGGATGCTAGACTTGGAGTAAGGAAGACTCACCATCTTCCTGACTTCAAATATGGCCTCAGACACTTACTGCTGTGTGACCTTGGACGAATCATTTAATCCTTCTTGCTTCAGTTTCCTCATTGACAAAATAAGCTAGAGAAGGAAATGGCAAACCACTCCAGTAATTTTTTCAAGAAAATCCTCAATGGGGTCATGAAGAGTGTATTGGTAAGCACCCCAACATACACAGAAGGGCCTGCTACCATAGGTTCTTAGATCTACATTTAAAAGGAAAGGGAATTTTTGATGGGTTAACAATCACTTTAATCAAGTACGTGTATCATTCCTTTAACCAAGGACATATATCATTCACCTAGTTGAGAGGAGTCAGCACCTTGAACTTCAAGGAAAATACAGAGAAATCAAAGATCAGCAGACATGGCTTCCTCTGCCTGACCATCAGCAACAGGTTCAACTGTTTAACCACGGTTAGAAGAAGGAAAGCACTGACATCTGGGTTTTCCACAGCCAGGGGTCTTGCCAAGCAAACACTTGCAGTAAGCCCCAAAGTAAAACTTCTGCTCAGAGTATTATACCTTTTTTAAAGCCAGAAGGCATCCCATTCCTTGAGAATCAGTGCCTCATTAACAAAAGCCTTAGACTTTCCCACAAATCTTGCCTAATCCGTCCATTAATGGGTAGGGAAGCTCTTTTATCACATTAACATAATTAACAATTCAAATACATATATTATTTCTAGTAAAAGAAATTCTTATTTCTATACTTTATTCCTTTAAAGACTCTTGATTGATAAAGGCAAGCTTCAATCGGAGGCATTAGATTATACTAAATCAAAAACAGTAAAATATCTTATTTTACTTGGCATCGCAGGGAGTTGGACATGACTAAGTGGACTGAACAGCGACAAAACTCCTGAGGAAAGGGAGTGGAGCAATTCTCAGCATCTGTCTACAATCTGGTGCCGTAGTAGCTTTGTGGTAGAGGCAGATCAAGGACACCTAAGTTTAAGCCCTACCTCAAACACTTACCTGTGTTACTTTGGGTAAGTCATAACTTTTCAGTTCCTGAGTCCTCATCTACAAAATTTAACAGCGGAGCACAACTCATGGAGTTGTTTTGATCAAGTCAAAGGAGATAATGCATCAAATGCTTTGCAAACCTTCCAAGATATATAATCAATCAATCAATAGACATTTATTAAGTATCTACTATTTTCCAGGCTAAGCACTATACCATCTATTATTGTTAAATTGTGAATATCGATCTTAGGGACAAGGCAAAAAATATATATAATTCAATTAGAGAACCAGCAATAGATACTTATAACACTACACATCTTTTTCTCTTTCTGAAGTATTGTAAGGCACCTTGAAAATGGTGAAATGGGAGTTGACCTGGAAATCATCAGTCCCAGATGTTACAAGCTGGTTGAGTGATTTGGAATTCTGTATGAGTTAATTTTTTTTTCTCCTTGGTTTCTACAACTGGAAAAAGAGGAGTGTTGGACTAGATTTTCTCAAAAGACCTTATCAACAATAACATTCTATAAGTGGGGGAAATAGAGCATTGACTTGTGATAGCACAAAGGGGAAAGTGGCATATTCTCTGGTATATCTGAGGGACAAGTTCCTGCCCAGCCTTTACAAGCAAATGGGGTATGTAGCAGTGGCCTCTGGCGACTGAACAGGACCTGTAGCAAATGGCCAACATGTATTGATCAGGCACTTAGGATTCAATATTCCTTCTTGGAGTATTTGGGGACTATGTTCAGTGGTTAGTAAGAAAGTGCTCCATAGAGTACCCAGTAATCTGTTGAAAAGCTTACATTCTTACATGAGTAATTGGGCAGTTTATGGGACGGACTGAGCCAAGTTTAGCCATGCATTGTTTTTAATATAACTGGTGAACTAAGATGAGTTTTACATTTTAAAAATAGTCTTATTAAATTAAAAAAAATGTAATATCCAGTCTGTGGTCATGCAAAAACAGGCCAAGGGCTAAAGCCTTTGACAGTAAATTGACAACTTTTGGTTCACTGGTAGTCAATGCTTGTTTATTCCAGGACTGATCTTCCCATTTGAGGATTACACGGCCTTTGGTCCCTCCTTCTGTCCCTTTACCTGAAGTGCCTTTGTGCAGTTTAATATCATAAAACCAGCTCTAGGAGGGAAGTAGGTATCAACAGGATACCTCAGTCGGTTTAACTACTTGCAATACTTTTGGCAAAAGATTTTTATGGGAATGGTGGGTAAGCATAGGCAAGGCAAGAGGTTCCAAATATTGACAATAATGAATTTCTTAAATTGTCTCTTATGGAATTCAATCAGCCATTACCATGACTGGCCTTATACTGCAATCCTTATCCATAACTAATTGAAAATTGATCACATTCAAGTAATTAGACATACATGTTCATAACTCTTTCCTTCATTTGCAAAGGTTAGAGATGTTTTCTCTGACTAGAGCTTAAAACACTGATATGTAACCAATTATGCTTTAAGTACTGAGAATAAGCAAACCTGGAACAATTATTTGTTGGTCTCCCAAAAATATTGTGGTTGCTGAGTGTTTTCTTTGAAAAATGTATTTCAGGGGAGAATTTGCATACTGTAGCTTGTAAATGTGTTCTCAGAAGTGATGATAAGGAAAACTCTTTTATCATACTATCTTTACAAATAATTTCTTTAAAAATATATCAAGTGATGTTTATTCTTATGTTTGAGAACAGGGTAAAAAGGAGAAGAAAAAAAGTATTTATTTATGTAATTATGTTTTCAGGATGCTCCTGTTTCTTCCTGGATAATGATTGCAACTGGGAGTTTTACATGACTTCTTTTAAAAAAAAAACAACAAAATTTATTTATCTATTTTTAGTTTTCAACATTCAATTCCATAAGATTTTGATTTTTAAAATTTCTCCCACTCTCTCTCCTCCCCCCTCCCCAAGGTCATGTGCAATCTGTTGTAGGCTCTACTCATACATTCATATTAAACATTTTCACATTAATTATGATGTAAAAGAAGAATCAGAACTGATGGGAGTGATCATGAGAAAAAAGAAACAAAACAAAAAAGAAAAGGAGAACAAATAGTATGCTTCCACTGCATTCCGACTCCAAAGTTTTTTCTCTGGATGTGCATAGCATTTTCCATCATGAGTCTTTAGGAATTGTCTTAAATCCTTGCATTACTGCGAAGAGCTAAGTCTATCATAGTCAGTTGCCACAATGTGGTTGTTACTGTGTTCAATGTTCTGGTTCTGCTCATTTTCCTCATTTCATTTCTTTCCAGGTTTTTGTGAATTTATCAGCTCATCATTTCTTATAGCAAAATACTATTTTATTATATTCATTTACCACAACTTGTTCAGCCATTCCCCAACTGATGGGTGTCTCCTCAAATTCCAATTCTTTGACAACACAAAAAGAGCTGCTATAAATAGTTTTGTACATGTGAGTCCTTTTCCCTTTTTTATAATCTCTTTTGGATACAAATCTAGAAGTGCTATTGCTGGACAAAAGGGTGTATGCACAGTTTTATAGCTCTTTAGGCAAAGTTCTAAATTGCTCTCCTGAATTTTTGGATCAGTTCACAACTCCACCAATAATGCATTTGTCTTCCAATTTTCCACATCTTCTCCAACTTTCCTTTTCTTTCATATTAGTCAATCAGATAGGTGTGATGTGCTACCTCAGAGTTGTTTTGATTTGCACTTCTTTAGTCAATAATGACTTAGAACATTTTTTTCTTATGACTATAGAGAACTTTAATTTCTTCCTCCGAAAACTGCCTGTTCATATGCTTTGACCATTTTTCAATTGGGGAATGAATTTCATCCTTATAAATTGACTCATTTCTCTATATATTTTACAAACGAGGCCTTTATCAGAGACACTGGCTGTAAAAAGTCTTTCCCAGCTTTGTGCTTCCTTTCTAATCATGGTTGCGTTGGCTTTGTTTGAACAAAAAAATTCTAAATTAATGTAATCAAAGTCATCCATTTTTCATTTCATAATGTTCTCTATCTCTTGTTGGCCATAAATTCTTCCCATCGCCATCCATCTTACAGGGAAAATATTTCTTACTCTGTTAATTTGCTCATAGAATCAACGTTTGTATCTAAATCAAGTACTCATTTTGACTTTATTTTGGTATAGGATGTAAGATGTTCTATACCTAGTTTCTGCCATTCTTTTTTCCAGTTTTCTTGACAGTTTTTGTCAAGTAGTGATTTCTTATCCCAGAAACTGAAGTCTTTGGGTTTTTCAAACTGTAGGCTAATACAGTCATTGTCTATGTCTTGAGTAGCTAACCTATTTCACCGATGCACCGCTCTATTTCTTAGCCTGTTCCAAGTGGTTTTGGTGACTACTGCTTTATAATGCAATTTAAGATCTATTATGGGACCACCTTCCCTTGCATTTCTTTTCATTAATTTCCTTGATATGCTGTACAGTTTGTTCTTCCAGATTAATTTTCTTTTTGATTTTTCCAGCTCTATAAAGTGGTTTTTGATAGTTTGATTGATATGGCACTGAATACGTAAATTAATTTAAGTAGTATTGTCATTTTTATTATATTAGCTTGGTCTATCGATGAGCAACTATTATTTTCCCAATTGTTTAGATCTGACTTTATTTGTGTGAGAAAAGTTTTGTAATTGTGTTCATATAGTTCCTGGTTTTGTCTTGGAAGGTAGATTCCCAAATAGATTATAGTATCTACAGTAAATTTGAATGGGTTTTATCTTTTATCTCTTGTTATCAATGCATATGCACATAAACATGCAATTACACACATGCAATGTATGTCATACAAGCTTTATGTATATTTATATAATATGCACATAGATAGATCCAAGATATATATAGAGAGATATATACATACACACTAATGTTGTATATATGTATATATGTCTTATATCTATCACTCCATAGCTATCTATTTTATGCCTATATTATTATATATATATATATGCTTATAGAAATTACACACTTATTGTCCAACATACTTATCTCTAATTACTTGAACTTCACTAAGCAACATCACAGATTGGAGGGGATTCTATTGCTCTTTTGGAAAAGGGGGAAATAATGACAAATATAACATGAAATTTGCAAGTAAAATCTTCGAGTTGCTCAATGAGCTAAGAGCAGAGATTAGCTTTCACCTCCTCTTTGCTAGATTTCAGGACTTATTTGTGAATCCTGAATATTTGCTGCTGAACTTTAGCTAGGACTCTATAGTCACTTGCCCAAGGCCAGGGTTCAGAATACATCATTGAGCATGCGGAAGAAATGATAAAAGTTTTGTAGCAGAGACGCAACTCTCCTATAGAATGTCAAATAAAGAGAGGACTTTGGATATTTGAATATGTGCTTGGTGCTTTGGGTCCATTTACCCAGTGAAAGCAGTTGTCATCTGGCATTGGGGGTAGGGCAGGGATTTCACTTGAGCAGCTCTGTGTCTTCTGTATAGCTGTGGAGCTGTGCTGACACCTCCAATTTGAATTTATTTCCACAAATTGGAAACATCTCAAAATAGATCACAAGTGCCTTTTGAAAAAGAACAGATTGGAACAAAGAAAAATTAAGAACTCAGGATAAAAAATAAAACAAAGTGAACAGGGGCTTGTTTAAAAGTTTTATTTTGTAATTACTTCTGTCTTTTTTAACTACTGGGAGTATTTTCAAAGAAAAGAGGTGCTACTTAACAGTCTGAAAATGTTTAAAAGTTCTAAGTGCTTTGGGAAATTAAAAGAGAGGAAAAAGATAGATACCCATATGGAGTATCCCGGCACATCTGCTGGAAACCTAAGAACAGTGGATTCTGGCATCAATCAAATCTTTGCTCTATTGAATGAAAAATTGTGGTTTGTAGGTAATTACAACCTTTGATAGAATTAGCAGAGGATTTAAGGAGATAGGAGGCCACACTGATACATGTAAATGTGTTCTCTAATTTGGTATCTTGGAGCCCTATGAACTCCAGTTCTAATATCTTGATAGTATCAACATATAGACTTTCTCATTTTAATTGACTGAATTATTTTGTTTTGTAGCCAGAAAACATTCATAGTTACAAAATGTATTGGGAAGTTCATGTTGCAAAGAATAAGCTATCTACTGTGCCACATTTGTGGATGAATGTAGGTTCATTATGCAGAACACACTTTACCCTCTAGGAGAGTATATTCTAAAGGGACAGATGGAAGGGGCTAGTAGAATTTGTGTCTTCTAAAACCCTTGGTGGATACTGTCTTTTTAGAATATCCTTTCCTTCTCCACATCCACCTTACATGGTTTTCAGGTGAGATACCTAGATAAAAGGAATGTTCAATGTACATTGTTGAATGACTAATAGGTTGACAAACTAGGACTCAAAATGGAAAAAAAAGTCATCCTCCATCTTCCATATATCTCTGCATTATTTCCCCCCTCCAATTTAAAAAAAGAGACTGTGATGACAAATAATTAGTAAATGTCAAACCAAAATTTGGACATCAATAGAACTGAGCAAGTTTAGGGGAAGAGGACAGATCAGGATAAGAAATGCGGCTGAGTGAGAAGGGGAGATGAGTCAGGTTGAAATGTCAGATATAGTAAGACAGGAGGATCAGAGACCAAATTCTGTAAGGTCAGGGACCATGAGTCATTTAAACTTTGTTTCTCTTCAAGGTCTGAGCATGACATTCCCAACATGGTATATGATTAATAAATATTGATAAAAATTATAAGTAGTCAAATAATGCAAAGAAAAGGCAAATGCCAAAGACCCAAGGATGCTATAAATTAAGCCCAAGAAGATTTAGTAAGGACTGGGGTAGAAAGGGGGGTTCAAAGTATCTGAGAAACAGACAGAAGATTAGGCAACAACCAGTTAAGAGCATCTTGGTTTAGCACGGACATTAATAAGCTGCAAATGTACAGATGAAAGTCAAATTGTTGTGAAAGATGTCAAGTCTATGCAATATGAAGATCAGTTGGAAGAAAAGATGGTGCTTAGCATAGAGAAGAAAACACTCATGAAAGAACATAACTGTGGAGTAGTCTAAGGGCCATCACAAGTGGGAGAGGGATTAGACCTGTTGCCTTTGGCTCCCTAGAAAGGAAATAAGAGTAATGAGTAGAAGTTTGAAAAGAGGAAAATTTAGCATTGATATCTTGAAAACTTCAAAATATGGGATAGAGCCAAGATGGTGGAGTAGAAGGACAGACCTGTGGAAGCTTCCCTCCATAGCCCATAAAATACCTGTAAAAAGTGTTTCTAAACAAATTCTAGAGCAGTAGAAGCCACAAAATGACAGACTGAAAGAGATTTCCAGACTAAGATAGCTTGGAAGGCTGACAGGAGAGGTCTATTTCACCAGGTGCAGAGCGGAGCACAGTCTAGCATGGGCCATGTGCCATGGCAGGGACAGGATCCAGAACAGGAAGGAGGGAGTAATTAGAAGTAAACACTTTTGGGGAGGGACAAGGTCAAAAGAATAGAATAAATGTGGGGCAGAATAGTATGGAGGGAACTACAGTTAGTCTTACACAACATGACTATTATGGAAGTCGTTTGCAAACTACACAGATATAGCCTATATTGAATTACCTACCTTCTCAGTGGGGATGGGGAGGGGAGGGTTGGGGAGGAAGGGAGAGAAGTTGGAACTCAAAGCTTTAGGAGCGAAGGTTGAGAATTGTTTTTGCATGTAACCGGGAAATAAGGAATACAGGCAATGGGGTATAGAAATCTATCTTGCCCCATAAGCAAAGAGAGAAGATGAGAATAAGAGAAGGGAGGGATGTAATAGCAAGAAGTTTAGATTGGGGGAAGGAGTAATCAGAATGCACAGTGTTTTGGGGTAGGGGAGCAGAAAGATGGGGAGAAAATGTGAAATTCATAATTTTGTGGAAATGAATGTTGAAAACTACAAATAAATAAACAAAAATTTTTTAAAAAAAGAAAACTTCAAAATAATTCAGAGCCTTCAAAATGGAAAAAAGAAAAATATTTCTATTTTCCATATCTCTCTGTATTATCCCCCCCCCAATTTTAAAAAGAGACTACATTGTCAAACATAATATATGTTGCCTCAGGAGGCAATGGCCTCCTCTCCTCTTTTCTCTCTTTGTTTCTGTCTCTGTGATTGTGTCTCTATCTATTTTCAAGCAGGGTGGATGACCACTTTCAAGTTATATTATTGTAAGAATTCTCTTTCCTCCTTCCTTCCTTCCTTCCTTCCTTCCTTCCTTCCTTCCTTCCTTCCTTCCTTCCTCCCTCCCTCCCTCCCTTCCTTCCTTCCTTCCTTCCTTCCTTCCTTCCTTCCTTCCTTCCTTCCTTCCTTTTCTTCCTTCTTTCATTCCTTCCTTCATCCTTTCTTTCTCTCTTTGTTTCCTTCCCTCCTTCTCTCTCTCTCTCTCTCTCTCTCTCTCTCTCTCTCTCTCTCTCTCTCTCTCTCTCTCTCTCTCTCTCTCTCTCTCTTTCTTTTATGAGGTTTGTAAAAATGACCTCTTCCAGCATTAGGTCTCTTCCAGATCTAAAATTATGTGACTCTGGGAACATGGTTTTAGTAGTTCATGCAGAGCAATGCAAAAAGGGGGCTGATTAGTTCCCCCTTTTGTTATGGCAGCAGTAATACAACTAACCACGTATAAGCAGAGCCAAAGGAAGTAAAATAGCTCCATGCCACATATGGAAAAATAAAGAACACCTCATGACAGAAATAAAACCATTGGAACAAGAATTGCTGATCTTTGTATTGGGTGTGATAGCGGAGGGAGCATCAGTTAATGAAACCTCAGTTATAAGGGGAAGATCATAGCATTGTGCCAGGGGTCAGGACAAGAAGCAACATGATGTAGTGGGAAGAAATTTTGATTTGACATCAGGGAAACTTTGTTCAAAGTCTAGTTCTTCCACTTACTTTTTGTGTGAACTGGTCAGTCATTTAATTTCTCTGCGCCTCAGTTTCTTCATCTGTCTCTTGCAGCTCTAAATTTATGATCCTATGACAATACAGATATTTTACTCTTCAAGCTCAATTGCTGGAAGCAGGGGTGGTGACAGCCTCATGATAAATATGATCATGTAAGGAGGAAAAGAAACAAAAAGTGATCAATGTATAAATTTGGCAATAACTCCTCCACCTCACTAGGTGGTGCTCTTTCCAATTTGTTCCCCGCAACAGTGATGGAAAACAAAGCTATGTAAGAGAGATAAGAGGTTTTCTAGTGTGAATGATGGAGAAAGCAATCATCTCTAACCCACGGAGGATAGAGTCACTCTATGGCAATATTTATGTAGTTTATTTATACAGCAGAGAAAGACAAGGTCAGACAATCAGAGGAGTTCCTGTACTAATCTTAGATTTTCACTTTTTGCTTGATGTAGCCCTCTGAAATTTCTTTTTATTATCTTTTGCGTCCAAAGGTTTAGTTTTAATTATATATGTTCCAGGAGAGAAGAGATTCTTGAAGAAAGAACATCAGGAAGACTATTGAAATAACTGAGATGATCACGGCAGTTACCCAATTATTATGGATTGCCCAGGCATAGTTTTGATTAAGCTAGCAGTATCCTAGACAAACGCTATAGTATTATGTAGATAGAATGAAAAAAAAACCAGAGAGAAGATATATGGCATGAGGGATTCAGGGGCTATTAGCCTCAAAGTATTTTGTATATTTTGGAACTGTCAATCCAATGGTTATTCAGGTATTCAAAGCATTTTCACTGAGAAAAATTTATCTTGGTAGAACAACAACAGTTGAATGAGTTCCCGCTCCCACTTCTTCGCTTTGTTTGCTTTTCTCTTTCATTAA
The DNA here is from genome assembly GCA_023548195.1 of Bettongia penicillata ogilbyi. Lineage (NCBI taxonomy): Eukaryota > Metazoa > Chordata > Mammalia > Diprotodontia > Potoroidae > Bettongia > Bettongia penicillata. Next base: position 821,866 of record JAJHZJ010000205.1, on the reverse strand, counting down.
TGGAAGCTGTCATTATCTCCACCTGACCCGATAGTGGCTATAATGGGCTGACTTCTCATCTTCCCCCTTGGATTTTAGGAAGGACTGTGGACTGGATATCTGTGCTGCCACTTCTTCTAATCTACATTGGCTATCATCTCAGGAACAAAGACCCTCCTTTGTCTTCTCCAATATACTCAAAATTGTAATAAGTTGTGATTCAGAGAAGAGCTATCTGGCTGAGGGTTCCTCAAAATGCTTGACCTCTATATAACCGGCCTGACCCCAATATTTACCAAAACCTGGTCTGGACCATCAGACCTGAATACATAACATGACCCAATCTTTTCCCTCTTCCTTCCTCACTCCACCTTCCATTTTACTCAGGAATTGATAATTAAATGCCTTTAGTGCATTTAATTTAATAATTTAATACCTATTGTGAGGAATTTACTATTCTATGGTTTCCTTCAGTATTCTGTGATTTTGAGTTGTAGAGTGAAGTTCACTTAACTGACAACTGTCCCCTGATCCCTCATACCAATCTACGTTAACTCTATCCCTCTAATCTTACTTTCCTTAGCCTTCCACTGTGTCCTCTGGCATCCTTGTTCTATTTCTAGTAAACTGCCTTTCTCTTCAGAAATTACTTTATATATATTTTGTACTTGTATTGGTATATGTTGCTTCTTCCCCAATAGAATGTAAACTAAGAGCAGGGATTATTTAATTTTGTCTTTGTATGTCCAAGTTTTAGCATTCTGCTAACACACTGAAAGCACTTAATAGAAGCAAATCAAATTGAATTGAATTCCAATCTCTATATTTTACTCAGATGTTAGGGAGATGAAGCAACTATTGAACACTTTCAGAAACAGAAGACTCTCTTTCACAAGATTTTCTATCCCTGAAATTGGAACCTGGGGTATATGTGTGTGTGTGTGTGTGTGTGTGTGTGTGTGCATGCAGAGTGATCCAGCTTTGTATTTTTAATTTTTTTTTTCTGTGACAGGCAGTTTAAAATGAGCAACTAAAGCTCAAACTTTGAAATCTTGCTAAAATATTTGTTATCACTCAAATAATGTGGTTAACTATTGTAAATTTCATAGTGTGGATAGTAATAAATGCCTTAAGCATTGTACAAGTTTAGCAAATATTTATTTAATTAAATCAAAGAAAAATATTATTTTTATGGATTCAAAGACAGAAATCCAAATTGCAGGTTTCCTCAAGAGAATAGTCACAAAGTCCAATTCAAAGAATTAAGCACTTATTTCTCCTAATTGGCAGACAATAGCTGCAAATTTATTTTGATGATTTCATTCTATCCCTTCACTTTGTTACAATTTAATATTTTTGTTTTTCTCCCAATTAATAACTATTGTCTTTTTTTACTTCAGAATCATTATCCACTATTCCTCCCTCCATTCAATCATCCCTTGAAATAACAAAAATGAAAATTATGTAAAATCCAACTTACAAATAGACCTCATCAAATAAATGCTCTGTTCTACTGCCATAGATTCTTTATCTCTCCCTCCATCCCACTACCCTCCCGCTCCTACTCTACCTGAGAGGAGGGTGGTATCAGTCAGTGTATCAAAAAATATTTAGTAAGTGCTTACTCTGTCTTAAATGTGCTAAATGTTTAAGAATACAAAGAAAAGCAAAAGAAGTAGCTATCTTCAAGCAGTTCACATTGTAATGGAAAGGAAGCAACAAATATCTATATTCATTCAATATCTAGAGTGATTAAATGGGAGGTAATCTCAGAGGGGAGAGGTTAGCAAGGTGGCATAGTGGATAGAGAAGTAAGGCTTAGAATCAGGAAGACCTGAGTTCAAATCTGATTTCAGACATTTATTAGCTTTTAACTTAACCCCATTTGCCCCAGTTTCCTCATCTGTAAAATGAGAGAAAAATGACAAACCACTTTAGTATCTTTGCCAAGAAAACCCCAAATTGGGCATGACTGAATAACATAACACAACACAAAACCAAAGGCCTAATAGGCAACTAGGTGGCACAGTAGGTGTAGTACCTTGCCTGAAATCAGCAAGACTTATCTTCCTAAGTTCAAAACTGACCTCAGACACTTACTAGCTGTGTGACTTTGGGCAATCCCTGTTTGCCTCAGTGTCTCATCTTTCAAATGAACTGGAAAAAGAAATGGCAAACCACTTCAATATCTTCACCAAGAAAACCCCAAATGGGATCACGAGGAATCAGACATGACTGAAAAATGACTAAACAGCAGAAATAATCTCAGAGGGGAATGCACTAGCAGCTGGTGGATTTGAGCAGAGACTTGAAAGAAGCCAGGGAAATGGACTGTCTCTTCATTTCTGTAGTAAGAAGATTGATGATTGCAATCAATCTTGGTTGAGTAACATTTTAGTGTTTTTTTTCTTTAGATTATTATAGTCATGACATATGCTGAATGCAAATATAAGTGTGTGTAAATCTACTTATCTCTTATTCTTGAATATAAGACCCTTAACAGCAAGGACTATTTCTTTTCTGTCTTTGTGTCCCTGGGGTACACCACTGTTTCTAGTTCATAGTAGGTGGCCAATAAATGTTAATTAATTTATTTATTAGTGTATGCACGTTATTCTCTTATTTCCCCCTCTACTTCACTGCATACATCTCCTAGGTTCTCTTAAATTCCTCATATTTGCTATTTCTTATGATATGATGATGTTCCAATTACCTTGTATGTGTACTCTATGAGGTAGATGGTATTTTTATGCTGTCTTTCCCATTGGAATGTGAAACTCTTTAAGGGTTGAAACCATGTTTTCTGTCTTTCATTGAATTGTCAGTATTTAATAAATGCTGAGTGATTGATATTCATATGCCATTACCCAGTTAAAGGGCATTCACTTTGTTTCCAATATTTTACTACCTCAAAGACTTGACCATCCTTTCAATGAAAAGAGAAAGGAAATTCGTTCATTCCATGTTGAATAAGTGCAATATGTTAAAATTAAGATTTGACACCTCTATATTCTAGTTCCTAACCAAAAATAAAAAATTAGATTGTAAATAATAATGAGAATTTTCTGTATGATATATACTGTACTTTTAATAAGGAAATGTTTTAGAAATGTAGATGCTGTTGAAGAGAATGTGTGCAGTTCCCATGAGAAATTCACTTAATAAACATGTACATGCACACAAAAGAAATAAAACTGAATGCAGTAGAGGAGATTAGTTGAATATTTACGCTCAGCATTTGAGATATTATACCCAATTGATGAGAGGAAATTTGTTGTGACTTTTCAGAGAAATAAAATATGAATTGACTTACCCAAAAGCCTTTGAAATATGAAACTTGCCATGAATTGGATTGAACATGACATTTTTTTTCCTTTTCTAATTTTCACAGTATCACTGTGTACTTCATAGTATTTTCAGTCAAGGTGCTGGTATTTTTTTCTTCCAAAACTGTAGCCAGAGTTGAACCTTGTTAATTGAAGAGAGGGATTTTTTTCTTTTATTTCCTCTGATAATGAAGTGAAAATTGCTTTTAAATCTTCATTCTAATTAATGGTCTGAGTGCTAATTAATAGCCTTTGTAATTTTGCTAACATGCTCCAAACACAAAAACAACCTTAATCCATTCACTTATAAAGCTTTTGGAGACCTAGGAGTATAGATGAGAAAGTGTACTTCACAACATCTTTATGTAATATCAAGGAATTATGATATGCCTGTGTATATCCATCAGTATCTCTTTAATTCTGACATACCATCATGTATACCTTATGCACAAATAATATTTGCTATGTCCTCATCTGGAAGAGATACAAAAATCAGTGTCATAAATAGATTTTGCTGTGTACTCCATCTATGTTAAACAAATAATAAAACTTATGATTTTATCAACATAGGGAATTCCAAATTAGGAAAATGTCTCTACCAATGCAGATGGGAGCTACTTTCTAATTTATAATTTTAGGGTAACCTGATATACTGAGAGGCTAGTTGAAATTTGCCCAAGGTAGCACTACTAATAAATCATAGTGATGAGACTCTCTTTGGTTTTCTCTCTGTGAAATCAACTATCTGCTAACTATCCTGCTGCTTGCAAACCATTTATTTATATTTATAAAATGTTAAATTAGACTTCTGGTTCACTTGATTGGTGAGACAGAAGATTAGTCAATTTTTTTCCTATCTATATGACCTATTAACCCTTTCCAAAATGGTTATTATATACAAGAGATAAAGCAATTAGGGCTGTTCTCTATGTGACAAAATCCCTAGGAATTAATAGCAGAGAAAGTCTCTTACACATGAGCAGAGCTATGTAAACTGACCCACAGACTTTTAGATCTCACCTCCACCCCACTTCCTCTCTGTATGAAGGAAACCCAAAATGCAGAAATTTGTCATATTTGGATCCACAGTGAGGCAGCTCTGTATGCTGCAATTGAATTCAGCCAGAAAACCGAGGAACAGAGGGAAGTATGTGTGTAGCTCTACGACATTCCATTAAGCCTGAGGGAATAGAGTAACATCTAATTGGAGCAAATTCTGTCCCCACTGGAGGTCACTTGGGGCAGAACACTGAAGCTGATGAAATGTGAATTGTATAGCATGGGAGGAGGTTTGCAGGTCTAGCCCCTTGAGAAACCACAAACAAAGGAGAAGGAGTTAGAAAATGGACAACATAAAGAAAAATGACTGGCATTACCAAAGTTCTCAGAGGAAAGAAACCTTCAGTAAAAACTCTGAGCCTGGGAAGATAAACTAACTAGGAAGATATCAACAATAGAAAGGAATGTGGCCTCCAGATTGGCTAAAGGAGTCCAGACATGTGACATATAGTAAATGCAGTGGTAGTTTATGTAGTAAAGAATGTAAGATGATGGAAAATAATCAAGAACTGATAAGGCCCTGTGTATTCCCAAGAGAGCATGAAACCGTATCAGAATCTTCCTGGAGGGTTTAAAAGAGAAATAAGAATTGTGAAAGTAGAATATCTGGCCTATACAACAGAAATAATTGAAAGAACAGAAAAACTTGAACCTGTGGTGGTTTCTCACCATATAAAAGCAAAAGGATTTGAGAATAGCTGATTGGAAATGCAAATACACAGAAGTGAAGAACAATCTGGACAAGAGAAAAAGCAATAATTTTAAAAGAAAGTATGATCTCTATATAAAAATAACACAATATTAAAGACAGGATGTTAGAGACAACTTAAAGATTATGAGACTCCCAGAAGAACACAGCAAATAAAAAAAAAAAACAAAACAAAACCAACAACACCTGAAAACCATAATGCAAGATATAATATAAGAAAACTGCCCAAAACTTCTGAATATAGATAAACAGTGACTATTGAAAGAATTCACAGATTACCTACAAAAATAATCTATGCTGCAAACTCTAATGATTAAAATGAGCAGCTCGAATGATTAACAATGAATTGTGGAAACAGCCAAGAGAAAGACCTTTGAATATAAAGAAAAGGGTATTCAAATAACACAATATTATTCTTTAACCTCCAGAAACCACAGGAAGGGATGGGATAATATGGTCAAAATATTAAAGGAGCGCAAAATGCGACCCAGGTTACCTAACCTGCAAACTTTAGCATAACCATTAATGAATAAAGGAACTTCCAAAGCATTGCTACAAAGAAAATCATACCTAAAAATTATTTGCTTTTCAAACACCTCAGAATAAAGACATAAAAGAAAGGTAAACAAACACAACAACGAAGGACAAATTAGCAACAGACTTTTAAGAGATTTCTTTCTAAACGTAAATAAAGAGTCTAGGGTGAAAGTAGAAGTCAAATAGAAATTATGGTGGAAAAGCTGGCCTGAAACTTTAAGAATTAAATCTCAAAACACTCCATTAATGGCATGTGAGTCCCAGGACTGATGTGACATATTAGAACCACCTAATTAGGCCCATCCAATAATGAGATAGTCTAGATACTGGGAATAGACATGGGAAATATTGACTTCCCCATCAGTAGAGATTTTTAAATAAAAACTTGGAGGACCAAATGTCTGAGATACTTGAAAAGGCATTCCTATTAAGGTACAAATTTAGTTATATGGTATATTGATAATGTATTTTTTGTTTTAGTATAATCAAGTACCTTTGTTAATATAATATGATTAAAGAAGATCTTCCCCACCCATTAATGGGCCTGCCAATTAAGAGGAGTTTGATTAGTGAAGATTTGTAGGAAGGCCCACACCTTTTGTTAATGTGGCACTGGTTCTCAATAGTTGTGATGCCTTCTGGATCTAAAAAATATATAAATACTCTGAGATCCAGCTTTACTCTGCGGCTAACACATTGTAAGTATTTTGTTTGACCAGATGAGACTCTGGGCAGTGGTTAAGGAGCCCCTGGCTTTGAAAATTCAAATGCTGGTGCTTCTCTCTCTGGTAACTATGTTGGTAATGGTCAGATAGTAGGCTGTCTGTTGCTCTATGATGCATGTATTGGTTATGTTAGGCAGCTGGAAGCACTGTCCGTTGATCTGCATTTCTCCGTATTTTTTCTGAGGTTCAGGGTGCTGACTTTTCCCGCTGAACTAAGTGAGTGATATATATATATATTCTAGATTAAAATGATTGTTGACTCCCTAAAAGTTGCCTTTCATTTTAGAAAAGCAGATCAAAGAACCTGTGATAGCAAGCCCTCCTGTGTATGTTGGGGCGCTTGAGAGACATGTGGTCTCTCAGTTCCCTTCCAGTTCTGAAATTCTATGATTCTGCCTTTCTAGTTTACCTCCAATTATTCTCATAAACATTCTGTATATAGTAGCCAAAGTAGATTAGTCACTGTTTCTTTAACATGCCTCATGGGGGCAGCTAGGTAGTGCAGTAGATAGAGAACTAGTGCAGGAGTCAGGAGAACCTGAGTTCAAATCTCACCTCAGACACTTGACACTCACTAGCTGTGTGATGTTGGGCAAATCACTTAATCCCAATTGCCTCATCCTAGCTCATCTCCAGTCATTCTGATGAATATCTAGTCATGGGATTCAGATGACTCTGGAGGAGAAGTGAGGCTGGTGACCTGCACATCCCTCCCTCACTCAAAACAAAGTCAAGTGCAAGTCATGTCATCATTTCTCTGATGGCATGGCCTTCTTTGGCAATGAAGGACGAACACACAACATGCTTTATGCTTCCCTATCTTAGAATTTTTGATTGTGCTGTTTTAAACATTCTACTAAGCTCAGTTCTCTCAACAAGAATGCTTGAAAGTCATTGATTTACTTAATTAAATGGAAAAGGATTCATTTACCCCATTGCAGGATTAAGTTAAGCTTTGCATAATTAATTATTCTTGTTCATAGTTTACCCTTTCCTCTTCATTTTTCTTTTGGTAAGTTGTATCCCCTCCTTTCCCTTTTCTACATATGCTGTAAAGTCCCATGCAATTCTTTCTGGGATTCCTTAGGATGTTATTTCTTCCTGGCTGATTACAGTAGTTTTCTTTGACCTGCAGCACTGGAGTTGGATGAGCACATTTCTTTGTGCATTCAATTTGACCTATGTTTTGGACAGTGATATGAATTACTCTTACTTCATATAAAGTCATACACATTTTTATGTATAAAAATCAATATATAAATGTGTATATACATACACATGTATATTTTTATATGTACATATGTATGCTGTATGTAACATCACCTTTATTTCTAAATATATTCTTCCCCTTTCCTAACCAGCTTGTAGCAAAGAGAAAAAAAATTCAACAAAAGTACCTATGAAGGACTCTAACATCATACAGATATATATATATATATACGTGTGTATACATATATACACATGCACATATGCATATATATATACACATATCTGTATACATGCATACACATGTGTGAGTGTATGTGTGTATCCTATTCTCTACAAAGAGAAGAGGGAAATTCATCTTCTCAACTTTCTGGGACTGATCTTAGTTATTATAAACACGCAATGAAGATTGTTTTCTATTTTCAATTAGGTCTATGGTAACAATAATTCTAGTGAATTTTCTTCTATGATGTTTTGTAGCATTGTTTTTAGTCTCTTTGTTTTGTAATATTTTCAGGGAATCTGATAAACCTGAATTTATAGCCCCTTCTACTTTCCAGATCAGTTTTTCAGGTATTAGTTATCTCATGAGATATTTATTCAAATGTCTTTTGACATTGTTCTAATATCTCATGTTTAATCATTGAATTTTGGGGTTCTATTTCCTCCATTTTGTTTTTCAAATTGTTTACTACTTTGACAAGTTTTTTCATCCTCTCCTCTAAGCCATTTATTTTTCTTCACAAGTTTCTTCATGAGTTATATTATGACTATTTTTCTCCTTTATTTATCTTAATAGGACTTCCATTGACTCTCAGAATCCTTAGGACCAATCCATCCTCTTTTCTTGTGTCCTATGTATAATTACCATTTTCATTCTCTTCTTCTGTGGATTTATGCATGGCATTTAAAAAATATATCAGATCTTTTTAAAATAAACTACGTTTGCTCATTCTTTAGTCTTTTTGCTAGGGATGTCTTGTGACTCTTGGACTCTCCTCCCTTCCACTCCCTGCCCCCTTTCAACTTACTGGGATTTTTTTTCTTTTCAATTATTTATTTTTTCTTTCTTCTCCCTACCTCTCTGCCAATAAAAAAGAAAGAAAAACAAAATCCCCTTAATAAATGTCCATCATCAGGCAAATATATATCTCATTCTACATTTCAAGTCCTTCACTTCTCTGTTTGGAGATAAGTAGCATGCATCAAAAATCCAAATTAAACATTAAAGTAGAAATTTAAAAAAATAAAACAATAAAAGCAAAACCCCCATTAGAGTAATAATCTAAACTGGGAGCTGATTAAAAAAATAAACCATGAACTCATTTTTTTTGTTTAAAAAGGAGAAAGGAAAAGGCCAATTAGCATCATAAAAGAAAAAGAATTATTAGAAATTATTTTGCTCATCTATATATTAACAAAATAATAAGTAACATTTATGCAGCACTTTGAAGTTTAGTAAGAGCCTCGTTACATGTGTTAACTCCATTTGATCCATTCTGTGTCAGGAGTGGCTATTATTATTTCCATTTTACAGTTGAGAAAACAAACTGAAGCCAAGGGGTTAAGAGATTTGCATCAGCCAGGATCACTTAGTTTCTAAGTGGCTGAAGTCAGGATTTAAACTCAGGCCTTCCAGCCTGTATGTCTGACACTTTATTTACAATGCTTCCTGGCTGCCTAAATAAGATTCACACTGTTTTTTTCAAAATTTTCCTGGTCACTCAGCAGAGAGCTCAGAGTGGGAGAGGTATCTGCTAATAGCGAAGCAGAGCTCTCAGTACTTGACCTGGAGGGAAACTGAGAATTCTGGCTTCAAGTAACTTCCATCTTCTTTCATCTCTGCACAGTTCCTTATATAGCAGGCAGCAATTCAGGTGAGTGATGAGAACTAGGCGATTGTGAACATTCTCTCTGGCTAGTAGAAAAGTTTTTATGAATCAGGAGAAAGAACCTACTCACCTTCCTCTTTGGTACTGGCTTATAGTAGAAGGAAGGAGAAAAGAGAAAGAAGGAAAGAAAAAAAGGAAAAACAGAAGGAAGGAATGAAGAAAAGAAAGAAATAAAGAAAACGAATGAAAGGAGGAAAGAGGAAAAGGAGGGAATGAGAAAGGAAGAAATATGTATTTATTAAGTTCCTACTATGTGTCAGGCACTGCGATAAGCACTTTACAAATCATCTGATCATAAAAACACTGGGAGATACATGCTATTATAATCCATATTTTATCATTGAGGAAGCTAAGGCACTCAGAGGTTAAGTGCCTTGTTTAAAGTCACACAACTAGGAAACATCTGAGACTGGATTTGAGCTCAGGTCTTACTGAATCCAAGCCTAGCACTCTATCTACTGTGCTACTGATTTAATGCAGTTTTTCTTTGTGCATTTTGTATTTTTTGAGGATTTACATTACTGTACAAATACACTCTCTTCTACTATCCTTTCTGTTTGTGGATGGTTCGCTTCATGTGAGGCAGTTCCTTTCTGTTTTTGAGGTGGTTGGAACAGGACTCTCCATGTCATTGTATTTTTTTAACCCTTTTGCTCATGTTGTAACCCTCTCCAGGGCCTATGTATTTTACCTGAACTCCAGCTGACAAAATCTTGTCTTGCTTATCTGTATCTTTGGTAACACCTGGTACAGAATCAATAATAGTCATTAAAATGAATACACCTCTTGTGTTTCAGTGCAGGGTATCAGGTAAACCGTATAGTACATAGAATGCTGGGCTTGGATTTAGAAGACCTGAGTTCCAACTCCGTCTCATATATTTACTAGCTATGTGATGCTGGGCAAGTCACAGCCTCAGATTCATCATCTGTAAAATGGGGATAATGAACAGCACCTCCAAATTAGGGTTTTTCTGAAGATCCAGTCAGATGTAACATACGTCAAGTGCTTTGCAAATCTTACACATCTATAGAAATGCTAGCAATTTTTATTGTTAGTTTTACATTGATCTGACTCAGTATTTTTAAGTCATTCTATCCTGGAATAGTGAGATATTTCAACTTTAATATTTAGGGAACTGATATTGTATTAATAGCTAGCTGAGTTCAGAGTGCGGAATGATTGGGAAGGCAGGGTTCTGAGATGGTGGGAACTTTTAGCATGGAACATTATCTGGAGTGGTCATATCTAGATGAGATGCTGCAATGCACGACTCAGAGGATATTATTAGGGTAAGGGGTAAGAAAGAAAGGGGAAAAAATGCCATGAAAGTGGATATGGCAGAAAGTGGGATGACGCTTAATCAGGTACTCTAGAGTCCTGTCTAGCGCATGGTCTGCTGAAGGACGTATACATGCATACCCACAAGAAGAACTGAAATTTGTACTCAGTATCCCATATACGAAATCTTTCAGCACGTAACAGAGAGGACCAGATGAGAGGAAAAGCAGAATTTTCCAGGATTCTTTTTGTTTTCTTCTTTCTTTTTAGTTTTATATATAAATTGTCATTTCTACTAGCTTAGTCTGAAGTTTATTTTCATCTTGGCCTTCAATCACAAAAATAAAACCTAGCATAAGCTTATTTTTCTCTGAGAGAGAATAACACAGTTATATATTAAAAGATAAAAGTGTGCAACATTTTGTCTTCTCGAATGGGTTTGTCATCTGTCTTACTGACAGACAAGAACCAATGGGTTGTAATCTGTGGAGGCTAATAGTAGCTACTTACTTAAATAAGAAATCTTTGTGTTTTAGTAAAATAGATTTGTCAGATAATCCAACATGAAATACATGTGATTAGTTTGCTATTGTAGTTCCAGGGTAAGCATTCAAAGGTATATATTGATCTAATAGAGACTGTGAATATTTGAATCTTCCTTATGCAATTCTATACTATAGCAAAGCTCCTCATAATTCTGAGTAATATGTCCTTTACTTTCCAGTAGTATACATTCCTTAGGTTAAACTGCCTCAAAGACTTCTTGCATAGCTCTTGAGAGAGCTATGCCAGTTACCATGAACAGTCAGAAACAGCATGTCCTCATTAAAACGTTGAATTCAGCCTACATATTCATTTGGAAGTGTGAGAACTGAAAATAATAAGAATAGTGTATGATTCTGAACCAGAAAGGAATTATTAACTTCATGAGAAGCTGTCTTCCTGCTGCAAATTTCAGAGTGGGAGAGGACGGAGAGTTAGAAGAGTGACTTTTCCCTCTTCCCTTTTCCAGTGGGAAAAGAATAAGGACAAATAAAGAACAAATATTGTTCCTTAGAGGAAACAAAGTCATTTTTGCCTTTGCTTGAGCAAATCTCTGTTTAGGTCATCTCTTTCAGTGCTATACAATATGGGAATCCTGACTGAGGAACATCATAATGTCTCACCATAACTTCCAAGAGGAACATAATGAAAAGGAAAATATGTCCTACCCTAATCATTTCCCATCACCAATTAAATTAGCAAAAAGATCATGAATGCATTTCAATTCTGTAAACCTGTTATTCTATTTGAGTTGAAGCAGTGAAGAACTTTTAGTACATTGCAGACATTCCTTCCATAGTATTTTGCACATGTTTGTATTCTGTACCAGTTTTGTATTTGATTATACATCGAACATCTGTCTGTATACATACACACACACATATACACTGATAAGCTGGAAAGCATCCAGAAGAGAGTTACCAAGTTGATGGAGGGATTTGAGTCCATATCAAAGATTGGTTAAAGTAAATGACCTTATTTATCATGAAGAAGACATTCTTTAAGAGGGAAATAATAGATATATTCGCTTAGTTGAAAGGTTGTTATGCCACAATTCTGAGGATCTCATTCTATTCCTTTGTGAAATTCAATGCTTCCTCATCTTTTCAAATATAAGTGCTTAAGCTGCCACTATGTCCATCATGGTCTGCTTGTGAGAAGCACTAGGAGAGAAGATCAGATATCTGATAGAATAATTTCTCCCTACTCTCCCCTCTCTATCTCTCATAAAGAAACCAATTCTATAGCTCTGGTCAGGCCTTTCAATACATTTTGCAATATAACTGTGACATATTTGTTCTTAAGAATCTCATTATACTTTAATTTCTATAGAAGTATACCAATTTATTGGCTTTGGACAGTGATTCCATATTAAGTGTACCAATAGTTACAGGACTCCCACTAAAGTCCTACTCAAATGTCTATATTTTGGCATGGAAATTACCTTGAATTTGTCTAGGATTTCTTAGTAGAACTGTTTTAAAGGGAAAAAAAATCAAGAAGAAATAAACAACTAATAGGGCAGATGTGTGCTTTTCTTAACTCAAAATCTTTCTGAGATTGCTTTATGGAGACTTGATGACAATATGAGAAAGGACAAGTAAAAAATTTTTCAGGTCATTTAATATAGCAGAGTGCATATTTTAAAAACTTTTCAAAAATTTATATTTTTTAATTAATTAGCATTTATTTTCTTTCCCTCCTAACCCTCCAAGTAAAAAGGAAAAAAAAAACAAAGCTTTCTTCTATCTTTTTAACAAAAACACATTTGGGAAAAATAAATTCTTGCATTGACCAAGTCCAAAAATGCATGCTTCATTCTGTATCATTAATTCATCGCCTCTTTGTCAAGAATTGGGTAATGTATTTTATCGTTAGTCCTTTAAAATTAGTAATTGGTGATTGCATTGAGCAGAATTCTTAAGTCTTTCAAACTTGTTTTTATTATACTATTATATAAGAGTTTTCAGGTTTTATTTATTTTTATAGCTACATTAATTTTATACAAGTGTTCTCAGGTTTCTCCTAAGTGGTCCTGTTCATCATTTCTTTTAGCACAATTATAGTCTATTAAATTAACATACCATAATTTATTTAACAATTCTTCAAAAAGTAAACACTATCTTAGTTTCTAGTTCTTTTCTTTTTAAAATTTGAGATGACATTACCCATCTACAACCTTGCCACATGTCTGATTTTCTATGATCTTTATTTTTAAATTTTTATTATCATCTCTTTGGGGTCATGATTGGTCACTGTAATTACACAGCATACAGTTTTATTTACCATGTTGTTATTTTCATTTATATATTATGGTCATCGAATTGTCTTCCTGTTTCTGCTTGCTTCACTCCTTATCATCTCATATGCAGCGTTTCATATTTCCCTGAATTCTTTGTATTCATCATTCTTATACTCTAATAATAAGCAATTGAATTCATTTACCCCAACATATTTAGAAATTCCTCAGTTGATGAGTATCTACAAACATCACTATCAGGGGGTCAGTAACCACATCCATGGAATCTTTTGGACCCTGCAATAAGGCTTATCGACATCTATTGATGTCGATTTAAAGTCATTGATGACAGAAAATTTAGCTTTTACTATATCCTCATTTACTATAATAATTTACTTTTATATGGCATTTTAAAGAAAACAAAATTTTGAAGCATAGGACCTTGATTTAGCCATGTAATCCTGAATTGAATCTCAGCCACTTGTGTAAATTTAGACAAGTCATTTTACCTTATTGGCTCTTAGTATTTTCATTCTCCTTCATAATGAGGGTGTGCAAATGAATGTGCTCAAAGATCCCATTCAGTTCTGAATTTATTTTCTTAAAATTTCATTTGTACCTCACAGCAATCCTGTCAATTAGGTGTCATGGGTATTGTTATACCTATTTTGGCAAAGAGACTGAAGCTCAAAGAGTTTAAATGTTATTCCCATTGTCAAGCAGCTATGAAATATGGTATGTGAGATTTGAATCCAGGTCTTTTCAATTTCTAGTACACGAAACGTTAGCAAAATTTCCTATATAACTGTTAACTCTTGTCTTCTCTTTGCCATTTGGAATGTGTTTTTTTCCCTTGGCAGAGAAAATAGAAGAAAAAATAAGAGTGCAATAGTTCTTTCCATTGTTTTCCTATTCCCTAAAACTCTGAAAAGCAATCCTATTTCATCTGTGAGCCTCCTTTTTTTCTAATCTAGCTTTTTATCATTTTTAAAAACAAATCATTAACAATAATCATCAACCTTGGTTCATTCTGAACTATTCTTAGAGGATCATAGCAATCTCCTCCATTTATGCAAATATCTTTTATTTTATATTGTTTTGGACTCCTGTTACCTCCCAATCCTACCCTTATTTTAAGATATTTAAAAAATTGATTTCTTAGAGCTTTTGAGAAAAGAATGTCATCTCTAGCATGACTTTTTAGATGTTAACTTGGTGAACCCTGAATACTCTTCCCTATTTCATCTTTTGAAATATTATTTCTATTCCTTTATATTTCACATTAGATACAGAGATGATAGAATTCAAATGTTTAGTTCCATTGTCATCCTGGTAAGAATCGATCCCTACAAAAATATGTGAAATTATATTCTATTTCATATGTATTTTTTGCTTCAAACAGGTTCATCTAAAAATAGTTTGGGGGTGATTTAACTTAGGTCCAATTGACATGCTCTATGTTATTCATTTCCCTTTTACTTCATTTTGCTGCTTGGTAAAACAATACAACTTATAATCTCTAATTATCCTCCTCTAATGATACTTAAGTACTTTAATTCATCTCTTATCTCATTAATATGGGTATTCTCTAATGGTACATATGATAATTAGTCTGTGCCTTTTAAATTCCATGTAACACTTGTCCTTGTCCTTCCATAAATCCTCTACAAGGTTCATTATATTGGAGACATTTTTCTGTATCCTCTTGTCATCATGTGAATATAGTGAAGTACATTGGAATCTATTTTTCCTTTGTAACTGGTTTCTTGCATCTGTGGGCAACTAGCCCACTCTCTTTTCTGGGTGTGTATTTCCACCTTGTTACCTTTAATGGCATCATGAATGCAACTCATTACTCATACTATGGCGCAACTTGTTTGTAATCGATATGGATTTCTTCTTTGCCTTTTTGGTGACCCACACTTTTTTTCCCCTGGGATTGTGTTATTCCAAAATTCAAAGATATATAGGATTTTTGCTTCCAGTCATTTAAAGTGCTACATAATTTCACAGAGATATTTCAGCTTGCTATTTTCCTTATTTTCAATTCTGTGATTAGTCAGTTGCTTGTCTGTAGTGTCTACCTGTTTACCTAACTCCCTATCTGTCTACTTTCTTTTATTTCTTCCTTCCTTCCTTCCTTCCTTCCTTCCTTCCTTCCTTCCTTCCTTCCTTCCTTCCTTCCTTCCTTCCTATCTATATATTTATCTATCATCTATCTATCTTCTTATCTATCTACCATCTACCCTTTTGAACAAGTTCAATGGGTATTTATCTAAATACATATGACAATTAGAAAAAAAAAGGCATTCCTCCTTGTTAGCTTTACACCTTATTACAATGTGGAGACTTTAGATTCTTACACATAATGCAATGATACAAACTTTGGCAGAGTCTAATATTTTGAAAAAGAAATAGAAGTACTATCTCAGTGACAGAATGTGTATACTTTATAATAATTAAGTTAGACATGTATGGAGAGACTCATGAACAGATCGTTTATTTAGAAGTATAGTTCATCAATCCCCTTGTCCACAACATTTTTTTTTGAATGTGTCAGTGAAATTTAGGCAAATTATGCCAAGTAGGTGTTGAATTCTTTGATCATCCAGCCCTTAGTCAAATATGCAAAAAAAATAAAAATACAGATTGTCCAAATTGTACTAGTGGAAAGAGATAGGCAGCCAGTCAGAACATTCCATCAAAATATATATTTTGGATATGTGGACCTGGAATTGAGTAGAAATTTAAGATTCAGTTGAGCTGTTTGGAAAATTGTATAGTGATTTTGATGATCCTGACCTCCTCGACACCACAAAACCCCATTTTGTTAACACTAACATTCTCCCAATAATGATATGTACATCCCAGTGACATCCCAGCTGAGGGCCACTACCTACTTCAAAAAAATTCAAATTATAAATAATTCAAATGGGAATGGAGACACACCTAAGTAAGCTGAAACATGCCACTAGCAATGTCATGAAAAAAGAAAAAAAATCTTTTCAACTTGTCAAAGCAACAAATATTAATTAAATATCTTTTACGTATAACATGCTGTGGTACATAGATGGAAAATAATACTATTCTTGTTACTAAAGAGGATAAAGTCCATTCTGAGGTATATGTTACTATAAGTGCATGTTATATATGGTATGTGACATTGTGGAAGACTAACTGCACTGAATCAACTGATATGATGTTCATACATTCATGTCTCGGTTTTGCTTCCACATCTCTCTTTCTTGGCAACCTGTTTCTCTTATCGGATTTACTGCAACCCTCTCAGGGCCAACTGCTATTAGAGCTGATGGACAGCGGAATATACAAGGAGGGGGGGCTGGATCACATAGCTCAGTAAAAAGAGTCTGGAGGAGGTTGACCAATCACCACTAAAGCAAGTGATCTATAATAACTAATGCTCATGACATTTGAATGAGGAGCAGTGGGTAAAAAGAGGGAGTGGGTTAGGTCATTGCCCAGTCTTTTGTCATTTGATAACAATGGGGTCCCCAGCAATTGGTGGATGGTTATCTTAATGGAGCCCCCATTCAAGACTGATACAAAATGATTCAGGGCTTCTGATTTCGATGTGAGTCTCTATAGCCTTCACAAACTACCTATGACCTTGTGAACATTTCTCCTTATGTCATTTCTAGCATCTTATAACTTGACCTTAAGTACTTATCAGTCTATGGGTCCTTTAGACTAAAACAGAAGTGTAAATGGATAATTATGGTGGGAAGCAGAGTATGGAGAAGAGAGATATGGGCAAAATGTTATTGGGATATTTATATTTTCAGAGAAGGCTCCACAGAGGAGGCAGCATCTGAGTCGAGGACCGACAGAAGAGGAAGATTTTCACACTAAAATGTGTTTGTTTCATTGTTAAATTTTTGTTCTCACCATAGTTGTTTTCCCTATTAAGTACACACATATACACAAAAACATTAAACATTATACTCACCTTGAGTTTTACGACCTTTTATTGCTGCTTTATTCATACTCTAGCAATGATATAATATGCATATTGTTCTTTTGAATTCAGTTTCTTTGTTCTATCCTGAGGTATATGTTACTATAAGTGCATGTTATATGAATATATAACAGTTCGTACAAGTAGGAAGGGAGGAGTTTGCCTCAGCCAATATGGGAACAAAGTAAATTCCATATGTGGAGAAGGACATGAATGCAACCCAGGAAATAGGGGATTGCAGATGACACTTTTGGGATAGTAAATAATTTAGTTTCAATCAGGCTAGAATAAAACATGAATGAAAGGGAATGATGTGAAATGCTATTGGAAAGGAGTCAAACTGTGGGGGGAACTCACTGGTTATTCCTATGGAGAAAAAGGATCCATTCAAGGTTTTAGAGCAGAGTAGTGAGTGCAGTAGGACCTGGTGGGGTCCTTACATGTAATCAAATAATTAGGATAAAAGACAATAGTCAGCCAAAAGGCATTTCTAACATATTGCAGATACAATATTTAGAGAGCAGCATTTATTTTGATTGCAAAGTAGATAAAGCAGATGGCCATTTACTGGAGAATGGCTAAAGTATTTGAAGCAAATAATATAATGGAATATTACTATGCTATTAGGAGCAAGGAATATAATAAATATAAAGAGATATTGAAATATTTATATAAACTCATATCCAGTGAAATAAATAAAACCCCCAAAACAATATACACAATTAAGGTAATAATACAAATGAAAATAACAACCGCAAAACAAGCAAAGCTGAGTGTGACCAAATTACAATGATAAAGCTTTAAGAAATTATCTCCTGAGCACTTCTTTGGGTATCCATGGGTATGGAACTATACAAATAGTAAATGATTTGTTTTGTGTTGGTAAGTTTTGTTGAAATTTTTATCTTCCTTTATTTAATTCTTTGTTATAAGTGATAGCTCTTTGAAAAAGTATAATGGTAGGGATACGGTGGAAAGCACATGCTATAAAAACAAAAGCTATAAAAATTTTATATAAAAGAAGAAACAATAATTCTAGATTCTTGAGTAGTTATTTTATTGAGGGTTTGAGAGAAAAATATGTTCATGTCTTCTATAGTTTGACAATTCATTTCAGTTCACCAAACGTTAAGTTTGTACTGAATATAGAAAGGTGTGATGGGAATTCTCATGAAATTTGTAGTCTATTGGAGGATAATACCTATATAAATGACAGCAATACTTACTAAAAGTACAGATTCATTAGAACATGGAAACCAAAATAACATATGAAGTCAGAGTGTGAAATGGTTATTGTCAACTTTTCCCCTATTTCAGTGGATAGAGTGCGATACATAGAATCAGGAAGATTTCTGCGGAAATATAGCCTTGGACACTTACTAGCTGAGCAAATCATTTAACCTTTTATTGCTTCAGTTTCAACATATGTAAAATGGTGAATAAGTGAGTATAAATATGAGATAATATCTGTAAAATAATTTATAAAACTTTAAAGCACTATACAAATTGCAGCTATGATGATGACAGTCATAGAAGTATTTCAATTTTCAATAGATTGAATGTTCAACTTGATAAAATCAAAACTCTATCCAAGAACGAACATTTCTTCAGTTTCAATGTTAAATACATGTTCAAAAATTGGCAGTTATGGAGAGAACATTTAACTTCCTTCAAAAGCTGCTTTACATCAAGGTGTATAAATATACCTGGAAAGATTAGAGCATTCCTGGTCAATGCTGTATTTACATCTATGTTCAAGATAGAGTCAAAGTCAGCTCCAGTCTTATTCTTGGGTGGCATATCAGTCTTAGTCACCAACCCACTGAAAGCTGTTGTTACAAAATCTGGGTGAGAACAACTCTTGATAAGGGGTGGGAAATTTGGCCTCATAACATCTATTGTGGAAGCAAATGGAAGGTTTTCTTTCTATATGGCTAGAAGGAACATTAGGTCTCCACACTTGATTTCATAGATACGTTTTGTTACTTCAAACATCTGTTATTAAAATAAGACTCACTCCCACTATTACCCTATGCCCAGTATGGTAAGCGCCTCCAAATTAACTACATTTGTTCTCAGACAATACTTTCCAACTGGGTCCATATATAAAACATTTTTAGCTTTATAGGTTGCCAGACCTTATACATTGAGAATCCAAAGCCACTTTCAAACCCAGTAAAGTATTGTAATAGGTATTAGGTAGAGGATATGCCATAAGTACCCCAAAGGTACCAAACTGGAGCAGACAAACAGTCCATCTTTTGTCTGACAAGATATCAAGGGACTCTTACTGGTACAGTATAATAGCTTCCTGTTAGAAACAGACTTGTGAATTTACAGATAGAACCATTGCAATACTGAAATAAAAAGTTCAATCAGTGTTAAATATAATGTGCTCTGCTTATGAAATTGGGAGCCATATATTTTATATATGAAATATATATGCTATGCATAGATAATTTACCCAACAAAAGTGAGTGAAACTTAAAAATTCATTCCACTGTGATTTTGGCAAGGCCTGCATAACAAATCACTTTGTTGTACACTGCTTGCTTGTCCGAAAACTGGATAATATTTTTTCTAAAACTTTCCATCATATTATAGAATATCAGAATTCAGTCAGAGAGGCTACAGACAGAATAAATCTAGACCTCATTTTATTTGTGACTGCAACAATGCAAATGAGATAGAAATTCTAGGGAAAAAATATTCTTTTTTTTTATTCAGGAGACTGAATATGGTAGAGGACAGAAAACTACCCTTTATACCCCAATCCTACATGGAAGTTGTCCTGATCTATAATTTGCTACTTGATCCAGATGACTCCAGAGGAGAAAGTGAGGCTGATGACTTTGCACAGGCTTCCTTCACTTAAATTCAATTCACTTGCAAGTCTTGGCATCACCTTCCTGATGTCATGGTTCAGAGAACAGAGGACAAACAACATGGCATAGATAATTCTGGATAGAATTAACCATGAATCATATATGTCAGTCAGTAAAATAGATGAAGTCACCTTTATCCACAGGAAGAGCTATGGGGTTATCAGTGCCATTATATTACCTGTTGTCCCTTTAAATACTCTCAGATCATGCAAAATAGACATTTCCTGTTCTTTCTCCTCTTTTAATGAAACTGCAAAATATAGTCCTAAGAAGCAAAGTGACTGTTAGAATCTCAAGCTTAGCTAATACTTTTTAGACCATTATTCCTTATTTGATAAATCCAATATATTCATTTCCTTGTATGGTTTCCTGCATAGATTTATTGTCTCATCAAAGAGTTACATTTTAGTTGTCATTGTTCAGTTATATTTTAGTTGTGTCAGACTCTGTGACTTAATTAGGGATATTCTTAGCAAAGATTCTGGAATAGTTTGCCATTTCCCACTCCAGCCCATTTTACAGATGAGGAAATTTAAGCAAATACAGTGACACAACTAGTAAGTGTCAGGCCAGATTTTATTTCAGGAAGATAAGTCTTCATGGATCTAAGCCTGTCATTCTATCTCCACTACTTAGCTTTCCACCTCTTAGTATTCACAATCTTATCGTTTCAACAGTTGGAGTTCAATCACATTGAATGAGTGAAAATGGAGATGAATATAGCCCATCAGAAAGTAGAAACTTTGACATTCCTGGCAATTTCTCAAAGAGTCTATTAATTTCCTCCTTTGGGCTATGTTTTCACATATCAGTTTTGCCACTTTCTATATGAAGAATGTTTTAGATGTATCCATAAACAATAGGAAGAGAAACTGTAGGGGAAATGATAGTATTGAATGTAACTATTTATTTCAATAATTCATTATTAAATAGATCATGAAAAATCTTATCAGATATAAATTTTATTGTGGTTTTAATTATATCCAACTTTTAAAGAATCATTTGGGATCATTTTTCTTTTTTCAGAGATACTAGAGTGGCTTGCCATTTCCTTCTCCAGCTTATTTTATATATGAGGAACTGAGGTAAACAAGGTTAGGTGACTCACATGGGATCACATAGCAAGTAAGAATCTGAGATCACATTTGAACTCAAGTGTTCCTGACTCTAAGTCTGGAGCTCTATGAACTGCACCATCTAGTTTCCCCACCAAATATAAATGCATAAAACAAAATACCAAGTAGAGCAAAAACAAAGAGAAAGTTTGATGTTAACTTAAAAGTGATAACTGTTGTCATGCCCCATCTTACTTAACTCCATCCTCAGCAAAATAAAAAAGTTTCAGAATTTAAATTCCATTATATGTCAGCATGTCTACTTTAAAAAATTAATAGTACTTATTCCCCAAAAAAGCTATAAAGCTGTGCATATAATTTTATTCAGCAACAGCCCTAACAGTTTTATATCCCAAAGAGAGAGAAAAAAAACAAACAAGGAAAAGGAACTATAAAACAAAAATATTTATAGAGGCTCTTTCTGCAGTGGTAAAGGATTAGAAATTGAGGGGATGCCCACTGGTTGGAGAATGGCCAAGCAAATTTTGGTTTGTGATTGATGGAATACAAATGGGCTATAAGATATGACAAAGTGAATACTTTCAGAAAAATCTAGACTTACATGAACTGAGCCCAAATGAAGTGAGAAGATCCATGAGAATATTGTATAAGGCAGTAACCACAATATTGTATGATGATCAACTTTGAATGATTTAGCTATTCTAGCATTACAATGATCTAAGACAATTCTGAAGGACTCACTGTGAAAAATGTTATTCCTCTCCAGAGAAAGAATTGATGGAGTCAGAATGCAGACTGATATATAATTGTTTTAGCTTTATTTTTCTTGTTTTTATTTCACAGCATCACTATTAGGGAAATATGTTTTGAATGACTTCTATATGTATAATCTATATTAAAGTGCTTGCCTTTGCCATGAGGGAAGAAGGAAGGAAGAAAATTTGGAACTCAAAATTTTTAAAAAATGTTGAAAATTTTTGCATGTAATTGGAAAAAAATGAAAAACAAAACAAACGTATTAGTATTTCTCTTCTTCACAGTCTGTTTTTCAATAAATTTACTTAGGATAAGTAAGTTTTGAAACACAATCAATACAGATTTCATAAGCTAAAACACTTAAAGTAACAATTTTATGTAATCAGATGTCTTCACCCGGAACAATTTTTCCCCTGATTTTTCAATTTCTTTATACTTTCTGAAACAGTAAAACAGAAAATGAGAAGTACTCCTATTTTCCAAGAAAGTATGAAATTAAGGCAAAGCTTAATTCATTAAATTCACCAGGTTCTTTAAAACTTCAAGGAATTATGGTTTTATGTCCAGAAATGCAGGACATAAAACCCACCTCATGTTATCTAGTCTTTCGTGTGTTTCTGTGACAATGATGATAACAATAATCCTCTGGCCATACTGAAGTTGTTTAGTGTTTTACTCTTTAAAAAGTATGTTGCTTGCAATAAACTTATCTATTATTCTTCCTTTTTCCTTACTTCTCCTAGCCATTAAATGCCAAGTTTTACATTTCTATTTCTGCAATATTGCCATCTCTTTTTTCATCTCCTTTATTCCTGTTGGTGAAAATCTAGTACAGATCATCATTGCCACTCAACAGAATCACTTGAATAACCTCTTTATAGGCCTTTCTATACTCTTTCCCTCTTTAATTACAGCAGATTAATGTATGTTACACAGATCTGAACCTACCCACCCTCTCCTAAAAATTTTTAAATGGCATCCCATAGCCTATGAAGTAAGGTTTAGCTATAACCCTTCCCTTCCAGCCTCATTTAAGACACTCTGCTTATACCTTCCTGAATACATCCTCTCCTGCCTCCATGCCTTGATGTGCACTGTTTGATCTTTTTGAAATGCCCTACCTTTTTTTTCCTTTTGTCTATTGGATCACTACCCATCCTCACATTCTTTCAAAAAGCCAAATTAATTTGTGAGCTCTACCAAGAAGGCAGTCCTGATCATTCCTATTGCTAATGACCTCATGGTTAAATCTTTACATTCACTTTAATAACTGTTTTCATATAATATTATGTACAAAATTCTCTAATATTGTTGTTTAATGCAATACCACACTGACAAGAATAAAAACAATTGCTGCATCAAAATTTACAAAGTTTGTAGAAGTTAGCAATATTTTCAAAACATACCTCCTTCTCTCAAGGGTCTCAGTCTGAGCTATATCTGCCTAGAAAAAAATTCAGTGATCCTAGTTCCACTGAAATTCTTCCCCAATTATGTTGCCCATTTGATCCAGGTAACTTTCCAATAATGCAATCTAAAAACTACTGGGCTTTGCTGTCAACACTTCTATCATACCACAAGGACTAATGGACACTTCCATTTTTCTTGAAGCAAACTCTTCAATATGAGGTACTAGGGCAAATGGGGAGGGAGGAAGAGTGGGGCAGGAGTGTTTCTCCCCCAATTACAATATGAACTCTTTGCAAACAGGTGCTTTCTCACTTTCTGTTTGTCTGTTGTGTGCTTGGCATAGAGCAAGAGCTTGCATGCTTTTCTATTCTATTCTACTCCATTCTTATCTCTCCTGCTAATTAGTAGGCAAAGAACTAAAAATGAGTGAAGCTTTGTAGCTCCCTCACAGGACAGTAAATAAACCAGTCAAGTGAACAACATTTTATTAAACACCTACTGTTCCAGGAACTCTGTGTATGTAGAAAGCACATAGACTTCAATTTCTGGGAACCACAGTAGAGGAGTGATTTGTAAATGCTCTCCCTCTTCCCTTGTTGACCTTGAAAAACCCAGATAATATTTCCCCAGGAAAAATCCTGGAATCATGGGATTGGCTGAAGGGGTAAACAGTCTCTTGGTTTATAAGCCCTGGAAAATCACAAAGGGAGGTGGGGTGCTTTCTTACTGTGGCTGAAAGGGACCAGTGCAGGACTATAGCCATCCCAGAGAGCCCCACCTTAGTGAACCAGAAAGAGGCTGAGCTCCAGGGGAGCAGAGCCTGTAGTCACCAAGACAAGGACCCCAGGCATGTCTCAGCTCCCCAGGAGAATTGGTAAGACACTATCACAGATGGAGTTCACCAACTACTGAGTCTGTCTATTTTCTAGCTCAGGAGAGGAGACCTCCTGTGACCAGGCCACTTCTCCCCCACACATCATGCAGCAAGCTCCAAGCTAACTCCAGGGTAACTTAAAATGACCTGACCTCTGCTCTGGCATACCAACCAGCTCAGCACCAGGTAAACTGCAGCTTTCTAGCATTTAGCTGAAAGAATCAGAGGCCACAATACACAAAGCCTAAAGTTCAAAGCATAAGAACTGTGGGACAGATCCGCCTGTGTCCCAGAAGCAGAAAGCCACTTTAAAAGCTAGGAAAAAGTCAATCATCATGAGGAAGAAGCAAACCAGAAAAGAAAAGACCATGGAATCTTACT
This sequence comes from Bettongia penicillata ogilbyi, assembly GCA_023548195.1. NCBI lineage: Eukaryota > Metazoa > Chordata > Mammalia > Diprotodontia > Potoroidae > Bettongia > Bettongia penicillata. The sequence continues at coordinate 797,012 of JAJHZJ010000205.1, read as the reverse complement.
ATAGGGACAAGGACCAAAACACCAGTACCAAAGAGGTCAGCACTGACCAGTCCCACCTGAAACCTCAGAACAGAATACAAACTAGTTTCAAGCCCAAAGAGCATTCTTGGAAGAGCTCAAGAAGGATTTTAAAAGCCAAATTATTGAGATAGAAGAAAAATTAGGCAACAATTTTAAAAATAGGATGGAGGGAGAGACACAGATAATAAACATAACTGAATGTGAATAGAATGAACTCTCCCATAAAACAGAGGTGGATAGCAGAATGGATTAAAAACCATAACCCAACAATAATATTGTTACAAGAAATACATTTGAAATAGGGGGAAACACAGAGGGTAAAGATAAAAGGTGGGAGCAGAATATATTATGCTTCAGCTGATGTAAAAAAAGTAGGGGTATCAATCCTAATCTCAGACAAAGAAAAACCAGAATAGGATGTAATCAAAAGAGATAAGGAAGGAAACTGTATCCTGCTTAAAGGTACCATAGACAACAAAGCATTATCATTACTAAATATATATACACCAAGTGGTATAGCATCCAAATTCTTAGAGGATGAGTTAAGGGAGGTACAGGAAGAAATAGACAGCAAAACTATACTAGTGGGGGACCTCAACCTTTCCCTCTCTGAATTTGATAAATCTAATCTCAAAATAAACAAGAAAGAAGTTAAGGAGGTGAATAGAACTCTGGATAAGGTGATGTGATAGATCTTTGGAGAAAATTGAATCTGAATAGGAAGGAATATACCTTTTCCAAGCAGTACATAGCATATATACAAAAATTGACCATATACTAGGGCGTAAAAATCTCACAATCCAATGCAGAAAGGCAGACATAGTCAATGCATACTTTTCAGGTCATAAGACAATAAAAAATAATATGTAATAAAAGGCCAAGAAAAATAGACCAAAATTAATTGGAAACTAACAAAGCTAATCGTAAAGAATGAGAGGGTTAAACAACAAATCACAGAAACAATCAAGAGAATGACAATAATGAGCCACCTACCAAAGCTTATGGAATGCTGCAAAAGCAGTTCTTAGAGGAAGTTTTATATCATTGAATGCCTACATGAATAAAAGAGACAAAGAGGAGATCAATGAATTAGTCATGCAGTTTAAAAAGCTAGAAAAGAACAAACTGAAAATACCCAAGAAAATATCAAGTTAGAAATACTGAAAAGCAGAGCAGAGGTTAATAAAATTGAAATTAAGAAAACTATTTAACTAGTAAAGAAAACTAAGAGCTCATTTTATGAAAAAACCAATAAAATTGGTATACCTTTGTTCAATTTGATTAAAAAAAGAAAGAAGAAAACCAAATTGCTAATATCAAAAATGAAAGAGGTGAACTCACCTCCAAAGAGGAGGAAATTAAAACAATAATTAGAAATTATTTTGCCCAACTGCATGTCCATAAATTTGACAATCTAAGTGAGATGGGTGAATATTTAAATATATTACCCAGATTAACAGAAGAGAAAATTGAATACTTAAATAATCCCATCTCAGAAAAAGAAATTGAACAAGTCATCAATGAACCCTCTAGGAAAAAATCTCCATGTCCAGATGGCTTTACAAGTGAATTCTATCATACATTTAAAGAACAGTTAACTCCAATACTACATAGACTATTTGGGAAATTTGGTGAAGAAGGAGTCCTATCAAATCCTTTTTATGATACAAATATGATTCTCATACCTAAACCAGGAAGAGCCAAAACAGAGAAAGAAAATTGTAGACCAATTTCTCTAATGAATAGAGATGCAAAAATTTTGAATAAGATAATAGAAAAAGAATATAGCAAGTTATCATGAGAAGAATACAGTATGATTAGGTAAGATCTGTAGTAGAAATGCAGAACTGGTTCAATATTAGGAAAACTATCAGTATTATTGATCACATCGACAACAAAACTAACAAAAACCATATGATTATCTCAATAGATGCAGAAAAAGCTTTTAACAAAATACAATACCCATTCCTATCGAAAACACTGAAGAGCATAGTAATAAATGGAGGCTTCCATAAAATAATAATCAGTACCTACCTAAAACCATTAGCAACATTATATGTAATGAGGATAATCTGGATACATTTCCAATAAGATCAGAGGTGAAACAAGAATGTCTGTTATCATCACCGTTATTCAATATGGTACTAGAAATGTTAGCTTTAGCAATACGAGAAGAAAAAGAAATTGAAGGAATTAGAATAGGCAAAGGAGAAACTAAGTTATCACTCTTTGCAGATGATATTATAATATACTTAGAGAATCCCAGAGAATCAAGGAAAAAGTTATTTGAAATAAATAAAAACTTTGGCAAAATTGCAGGTTACAAAATAAACCCAAATAAATCATCTGCATTTCTATACATTACTAACAAAGCCCAACAGTAAGAGATAGAAAGATGATTCCTTTTTAAAGCTTTGGTAGACACTATAAAATATATGGCAGTTTACCTACCAAAACAAACCCAGGCATTATGAGCACAATGACAAAACACTTTTCGCAAAAATAAAGTAAATGGAAAAAACATTAATTGCTCATGGTTAGGCTGAGTTTATATAATAAAAATGATAATTCTACATACATTAATTTACTTTTTCAGTGCCATACCAATCAAACTACCAGATAATTCTTTTCTTGAGTTAGAAAAAAATAATATCAAAATTCATCTGGAAGGACAAAAGGTTCAGAATATCCAGGGAACTAATGAAAAGAAATGCTAGGAAAGGTAGCCTAGCCCTATCAGATCTCAAATTTACTATAAAGCAGCAATCATCAAAACCACTTGGTGCTCACTTAGAAATAGAGGGGTAGACCAGTGGAATAGGTTAGGTACTCAAGATACAGTATTCATTGAGTATAGCAATCTACTATTTGATAAACCCCAGGAGTCCAGATTCTGGAATATGAATGCACTGTTTGACAAAATCTGCTGGGAAAACTGGATAACAGTGTGGTGGAAACTGGGCGTAGACCAATGCCTGACACCATACACAAGAATAAAGTCTAAATGGATGCATGATCTAGGTATAAAGATTGATACTATAAACAAATTAAGGGAGCAAAAAATAGTGTATTTCTCAAATTTATGGAGAATGGAGAAATTTTTGACCAAGTAAGATATAGAGAATATTATGAAGTCCAAATGGAAAATTTTGATTATATTAAGTTGAAAAGCTTTTGCACAAACCCAATGCAACTAAGATTAGCAGGGAAGCAGAAGACTGGGAAAAAGTTTTTGCAACTTGTGTCTGTGATAAAGGCCTCATTTGTAGGAGCCAAGATGGAGGAGTAGAAAGACTCACATATGCTAGCTCCTAACTCACAGCCCATAAAATACCTATAAAGAACTCCCAACACATTCTGGAGCAGCAGAAGCCACATAGCAATGGAGTAGAGGAGATTTCTCTTCCAGAGAGTCCTGAAAAACCGACACCAAAGGTCCATTGCACACCAGACCCGGAGCAGAGCCCAGCCCTGCCTTGGCCATGCTGCACCAAGAGGAGCAGATCTGAGCAGGCTTCAGGGAAAGAATCTCAAGTGGCAGCACAGGTCCCTTCACCCACAGGCACCAAAGGTCAGTGAGAGAGCCTTTTTGGCTGGCCAAGAGGGGAGTGGGGTGTCTCCATAACCCAGGAACCCTCGGGAGGCAGCAGCAGAGGCAGCAGCAGATGGAGGCTCCCTAAGCAGACAGGAGCCCAAAGCCATTGTTGAAGGTCTCTGCATAAATCTCTTGAGGGAACTGAGCCCTGTGCTGTGGCCCTGCCCCCACCTGAACTTAATCTCACACTGAATAGTAGACCTGCCCCCACATGAGCACCTGAATTTAATCTCACACTAAATAACAGCCTCGCCCCTGCTGAAAGCCCTGAGGCTGGGAAGCAACATTTGAATCTCAGACCCCAAGCACTAGCTAGGTGGATCTGGAGGCAAGGCAGGGGTGGAGAGGAATCTCAGAAGTATAGTAACTGGCTGGGAAAATGTCCAGAAAAGGGAAAAAATAAGACCATAGAAGGTGACTTTCTTGGTGAACAGATATCTCCTCCCATCATTTCTGATGAGGAAGTACAATGCTTACCATCAGGGAAAGACATAGAAGTCAAGGCTTCTGTATCTCAAACATCCAAAATAACTATTCAATGGGCTCAGGCCATGGAAGAGCTCAAAAAGGATTTTGAAAATCCAGTTAGAGAGCTGGAGGAAAAACTGGGAAGAGAAATGAGAGAGATGCAAGAAAAGCATGAAAAGCAGGTCAACACCTTGTTAAAGGAGACCCAAAAAAATGCAGAAGAAAATAACACCTTGAAAAAAAAGACAAAGGCCTCATTTCTAGAATATATAGAGAACTGAGTCAAATGTAGAAGAATACAAGTCATTCCCCAATTCACAAATGGTCAAAGGATATGAACAGGCAATTTGCAGAGGAAGAAATTAAAGCTATCTATAGCCATACAAAAAAGTGTTCTAAATCACTATTGAGTAGAGGAATTCAAATCAAAAGAACTCTGAGGTACCACAACACATTTTTCAGATTGGCTAACATGACAAAACAGGAAGATGATGTATGTTGGATAAGATGTGGCAGAGTGGGAACACTAATTCATTGTTGGTAAGGCTGTGAGCTGATCCAATCATTCTGGAGAGGAATTTGGAACTATGCCCAGAGGACTACAAATATGTGCATACCCTTTGACCCAGCAATATCACTTCTAGGACTGTATCCCAAAGAGATCATAAAAATGGGAAAAGGTCCCACATGTACAAAAATATTTACAGCAGCTCTTTTTGTGATGGCCAAGAACTGGAAATTGAGGGAATGCCCATGAATTGAGGAATGGCTGAACAAGTTGTAGTATATGAATGTAATAGAATACTATTGTGACATAAGAAATAATGAACAAACAGGAAGACTTCAGAGGGGACTGGAAGGACTTATAGGAACTGATACTGAGTGAAAGAGACAGAACCAGGAGAACATTGCATACAGCGATATCCTCAGTGCACAAGGAATTTTTCTGGTAGACTTAGACCTTTACAGCAATGCAAGGACCTAAAACAATCCCAATGGACTCTTGAGGCAAAATCCCATCCACTTCCAGAGAAAGAACTATGGAATTCAATTGCAGAATAAAGCAGAATATTTTGTCTTGTGTTATGTTTTGTTTGGTTTGGTTTTTCTCATGGTTTCTCCCATTCATCTTAATTCTTCTATGCAACATGACTTATGTGAAAATGTGTTTAACAAAAATGTATGTGTAGAGCCCATATAAGATTGCACTTCATATCAGGGAAGGAGGAGGAGAAAATATAAGGCATATAGAAGCTATCATAGAAAACTGAAAACAAATAAATTAATAAAAATAATATTAAAAAGAAAACACATAGTAAATGTTGGTCACATTTTTTCCTTGCCCTCTTTAACTAAAATATAGATCTTTCACTCTCTCCAGCTTGATTGTAATTTCCTTCAGGACAGGGGTACTTTTTAATTTTTGATTTTGGATTCCCTCAGATCTAGCACAGTTTCTGGCATATAGTAGATGCTTATAAATTCTTTTTAATCAATGTGTAGCCTCTGCCCTAGGATCTCACATTCTAACAAGGAGCTCACATTCTAATTATCAATTGATTAGTAGCCAGATTTGCAGCTAGGACAATAGGAACATATTGATTTATACATGATAGACATGTCATTTGTTAGCATTATTCAATGGTGCAATTTTTTGCAACTAGGATATTCAAGTACTGCCCTGACGCATGAGTAAATTGCTTAAAACAAAAGAGGGTCATAATGATTTTCTAAAATGACCTCTGATATTTGTGTGTACATTGGACCTTAAATGTTTCTCCTCATTTAAAAATTGCTAGTAATATGCTCTAAAATGACTGTTGACTCTTTTACAGTTTCTTGTTCTAATAAATAATTGTTCTTATTACCCCTAGTTGAAAAGATAGTATCTCCCCCTCTGTAAAAAGAATATTACCATTCATTCACATATGAAAACATTGCCAAACAGTGGCTATCACTGTGGAACCTGTAATGATGTCTTACAGAGAGTGACCTTTGTATGTTGCTGCATACCTATAATTCCAAGGCTGACTGCCCATAAAGGTGTCTTATCTCTTTGAGATAAGAATAGAAGTTTGTGTTTGGAGAGCTTTCTGGGGGAGATTTACTCTATTTAAATAGGATGAACACTGAGTACTGCTGCCCAATCAATTGTCTCATGCATTTCCTGTAATGGGCTTCCTTTTGAAATAGAGGACTAAGAATAATTCTGATGAAGAAAATGAAAAACTCATCCATTGTTTGTTTACTCATTTGCTTGTGACAATGGCTAACTTAGAGAGAGAGGAATAGCAATTACTTGCCTGCACCAAGAGGGTATATATACATCATTCTGGTCAGGTTGGTTAAAATTTTTAATGGTACTTTGTTCTGTGCATATCTGATCCTCTTTCTCCGGTGACTTAAATATTTGGAAGCATTGGCAGCTTTGTGGAAGAAGGTAGCCTTGCTTCAGTTGGAGCTCAGGGAGAAAGAACTGATCTGAATTGGTGATAGGAATTTATAAGCACTTCTGCTAATGCACATATTTATTAAATATTCAACAACTGTAAAATGTGAGGGAGATTAAGGAGGGACAGTTTCACTGCATGATACTGAGTGGGTGCCTGAAAACAACTGTTTCCAGTCCTAAAACTGTTTGAATTTCCTACCTTTTCTAGGTATGGAAAACTGTATATCTGAATTATGCATACAAATATGTACCAGGCTGGGTCAGAGAGTGAAGAAACTCTTCAAGAAGATATAAGTCACAAGAACCTTCAACCTAGCCATTAGCCTCAAATTAATTAGCCCTAAAACTACAAGCTACCTAGCCTAGTATAGCCACATTAAGGATAACCAGGTGCTAGCATGTTATGGGCCTGTTGTCTCTAGCCTAATTTTCAGCTTAGATTGCACATTTTCCTAATTCTTAGTGAATTGTTTTAAAAAATTACAAAATGGGGTCTCCTTAGAGGAGGGAGATGTTGGTAGTTTAGTGATTTAAAATCATTTCACTTAAGTATCATTTGAGTAAATTAGTGATATTTAGCTTGAAAACCCAAATTGGGAAGGGAAAATGATTAGGGTCCTAAAATATTTTAAAGCTTATCAAGTCAAATCAAAGTAGTATTAGATTCATTTCCTATGGATCAAGAGGGAAGAACTGAGACCACTTGATATGAAATCTATAGGGAGACAACTTTTATATTCCTGCAAGGAAGAATTTGGTAAATATTAGAGCTTTCTGAAAACATAATGAACTTCCTTGGAAAGTGCTTTTGCATTACTTCCCATATATAATGTTAACATTTGTTAACATTTGTTAACAAATGTTATGTTAACCTTTTCCAATCTCATATGTTCTTATGACTTGAAGGGGCAATATCATATAGGGGGAGAGAATGCTGAATTTGCAGGCAGGAAGAGTTGGGTTCAAATCTTGTCTCAGACACATATAAGTTATGTAGCATTGGACAAGTTACTTTAACTATTTTCACAATCACAAAATGGGAAAATCAATCCAAATCAACCACAAAACATTTATTAAGTGCTTATCCTGGGCTACTCACATATTCTTTCGAATACACTTATGTATATTATGTATGTACTGGGGCAGGGAGTATTGATTCTCTCCTACTCCCCTTCCCTTATTCAATAGTGTGGAACTACTCTCCCAAGAGGAGACAAGTTGGAGAAAAGGTTTTCTAAAATAACAACAAAGTGTTGAATCACCTGAAGCTTCCATCATCCTAATTACCTACCATGCACCTTTTGTAAATAGCATGACAGACTTTGCTTTTGAGCTTTGGTTATGATAGCCTTTTAAATCCTGATCCTATATGGCAGTTATATTTTTTAAACCTATGAATTCCCTTATACACTCAGCCTCACAATATGCACATGAAGGGGAATGACTTATCAAAAAGAACTGCTTAGAGGGAAAGGATCTTCTGAGCCTGAGGAAAAGGGGAAATGTTATAAAGTCAGTTATGGTCCTCTTCCCATGGAGTTTCCCTCTGGGCAGGAATTCATCCAAATTCCTACATACTCTTATCCAGTCTCAAGAATGTGAATAGGGAAGAGCCAAGATGGCTGAGTAGAAAGACTCATGTATGCTAGCTCCGAACCCACAGCCCATAAATTTCCTGTAAAAAGAACTCCCCACAAATTCTGGAGCAGTGCAAGCTGTGCAGCAATGCAGTGGAAGAGATTTCCGTTCCAGAGAGCCCTGAAAAACTGACCCCAAAGGTGCGTTGCGGAGCCCACCCCTGCCCTGGCTGCATGGCCCCAAAGGAGCAGATCTGAGCAGGCTTCAGGGACGGAATCTCCAGCAGCTACAAAGGTCCCTCCACCTACAGGCACTACAGGTCAGTGAGAGAGACTTCTGGGCTAGCCAAGAGGGGAACGGGTTGTCTCCATGACTCGGGCCCCCTTGGGAGGCAGCAGCAGAGGCAGCAGTGGCCTGGGACTCCCAGAGCAGACAGGAGCTCCATTCCATTACTGCACGTCTCCACATAAACTCCCTGAGGGAACTGAGCCTGGGGGGTGGCCCTGCCCCCACCTGAGCACCAGAATTTAAGCTCATGTTGAATAGCAGCCGCTCCCGCCACAGAAAGCCCTGAGGCTGGGAAGCAGCATTTGAATCTCAGATCCCAAGCACTAGCTGGGCTGATCTAGTCGGGGGTGAAGAGGAATCTCAGAAGTCAAGTAACTGGCTGGGAAAATGCCCAGAAAAGAGGAAAAAAAAATAAGACCATAGAAGGTTACTTTCTTGGTGAACAGATGTTTCCACCTTTCCTTTATGATGAGGAGGTACAATGCTTACCATCAGGGAAAGACATAAAAGCCAAGGCCTCTGTATCCCGGACATCCAAAATAGATATCCAATGGGCTCAGGCCATGGAAGAGCTCAAAAAGGATTTTGAAAATCAAGTTAAACAGGTGGAAGAAAAACTGGGAAGAGAAATGAGAGAGATGCAAGAAAAGCATGAAAAATGGGTCAATACCTTGCTAAAAGAGACCCAAAAAAATGCTGAAGAAAATAGCACCTTGAAAAATAGGCTCACTCAATTGACAAAAGAGGTTCAAAAAGCCAATGAGGAGAAGAATGCTTTCAAAAGCAGAATTAGCCAAATGGAAAAAGAGGTTCAAAAGCTCACTGAAGAAAATAGTTCTCTCAAGATTAGAATGGAACAGATGGAGGCTAATGACTTTCTGAGAAACCAAGAAATCAAAAAACAAAACCAAAAGAATGAAAAAATGGAAGAGAATGTGAAATATCTCATTGGAAAAACAACTGACCTGGAAAATAGATCCAGGAGAGACAATCTAAAAATTATGGGACTACCTGAAAGCCATGATCAAAAAAAGAGCCTACACATCATCTTTCATGAAATTTTCAAGGAAAACTGCCCTGAGATTCTACAACCAGAGGGCAAAATAAGTTTTGAAGGAATCCATTGATCACCGCCTGGAAGAGATCCAAAAAGAGAAACTCCTAGGAACATTGTGGCCAAATTCCTTAGTTCCCAGGTCAAGGAGAAAATCTTGCAAGCAGCTAGAAAGAAACAATTCCAGTATTGTTGAAATAAAATCAGGATAACACAAGATCTAGCAGCTTCTACATTAAGGGATTGAAGGGCATGGAATAGGATATTCCAGAAGTCAAAGGAATTAGGACTCAAACCAAGAATCACCTACTCAGCAAAACTGAGTATAATACTTCAGGGGAAAATATGGTCTTTCAATGAAATAGAGGACTTTCAAGCATTCTTGACAAAAACACCAGAGCTGAAAAGAAAATTTGACTTTCAAACACAAGAATGAGAAGAAGTATGAAAAAGTAAACAGCAAAGAGAAGTCATAAGGGACTTACCAAAGGTGAACTGTTTACATTCCTACATGGAAAGACAATATTTGTAACTCTTAAAACTTTTCAGTATCTGGGTAGTTGGTGGGACCACAAACGCACACACATGTACACGTGTGCACGTGTTCACACACATACACACATGCATGCACACACAGAGACAGAGAGCACAGAGTGAACTGAATAGGATGGGATCATATCTTAAAAGAAATTAAGGTAAATGGTGAGAGAGAAATGTAGTGGAAGGAGAGAGGGTGAAATGGAATGGGGTAAATTATCTCTCATTCAAGAGGAAAGCAGGAGACTTTTTAGTGCAGGGAAAAAAGAGGAGAGCTGAGAAAAAAAGCATGAAGTTTACTCTCATCACATTCGACTAAAGGAAGGAATAAAATGCACACTTATTTTGGGATGAAAACCTACAATGGGATAAGCAGGGTGGGGAGGAGGATGGAAGGGAGGGCAATGGGAGGAGGGAGCAATTTGAAGTCAACACTCTTGGGGAGGGACAGGATCAAAAGACAGAATAGAAACAATGGGGGGCAGGATAGGATGGAGGGAAATATAGTTAGTCTTACACAATACGACTATTATCGAAGTCATTTGCAAAACTACACAGATAAGGCCTATATTGAATTGTCTTCCTTCCCGAAGGGAATGGGTGGGTAGGGAGGGATGGGGAGAATTTGGAACTCAAAGTTTTAGGAACAACTGGTTAGTATTGCTGTTGCTACTAGGAAAGAAGACATACAGTTAATGAGGAATAGAAAGTCATCTGGCCCTACAGGACAAAAGAAAAGATGGGGACAAGAGAAGGGAGGGATGATAGAAGAGAGGGCAGATTGGAGATAGGGAAAATTAGGATGTTAGGTGTATTGAGGTGCAGGGAGGGGACAAATGGGGAGAAAATTTGGAACCCAAAATTTTGTGAAAATGAATGTAAAAAGTTAAATAAATAAATTTATATAAAAAAATAAGAATGTGGATAGAAGAATAAGTCTGCCATGAGAGTGGAAAGTGTAGATGCCAAGTAATGCAAGACTTTAATAGTAATTAAAAGAAAAGGGCTAGGTATAAAACCAAATCCAAGTATGTAAATCCCTAGTAGGAGTCTTACTACATGTCAAGAACTATGCTAAGTTCTATATTATTTATAACATTTTTTTAATTTTTAAGTTGAGTTCTAATTTCTCTCTATCCTTCTCATATCTCCCCTGCTCTTTGAGAATTCAAGCAAAATGTTATCAATTAATTATACATTTCATATCATGCAAAACATTTCTATATTAGCCATATCTAAAAAAGCAAAAAAAAAAAGTAAGCAAGGACTTTATCTGCAATTTGCAGTCAAATTCATCAGCTTTCTCTTTGGAGATGGATAGCATTTTTTCATCATGAGTCATTTGGAATTGTCTCACATTGTTGTATTGATCAGAGTAGCCAAGTCTTTGAAAGTCGATCATCATTATAATATTGCTGTAACTGCGCACAACGATCTCCTTGTTCTTTTCACTTTGTCTTATATCAGTTTATATAGTTCTTAGTGGGTTTTGTTGTTTTTCTGAAGTCATCTCCCTCATCATTTCCTATAATGCATAAGTATTCTATCACAATCACATGCCACAACTTGAAACTGTGCTAAGATCCCTCAAGCAGTTACAATCAAATGTATAGTTTCCCAAAGTGGGCAATATTGCCCCTAGGGGGTGCTGAAACAATGTGGGCTGGTGGTAATAGCCTCAGGTACAATCGAGGCCATTGAATAAAAAAAATAAGGGGGTGGTGGAAGCATAGGGAAAGAAGAGAAGAAAATTTTGAAAAACCATTCATACATGTTTCATCTGTTGGGTAGCAGAATTAAAGTCATAATGTTACATTATTTTCCAAATAAACATAAAAAATGCAAGTTATCACAAATCAGTGGTTAAGTCTGCCAACAGGTCTTAATGAGCACGTGTAGGCAAGGTAAGCATGCCATGCATTGTTGGAAATCCAGTATACATTAGCAGGAATATGTATATGTAATGACTTGCTTACAGTATGATAAAATGTAGTTACACGATACAATATTGCATCATGAAAGTTTCAATGCAGGAAAAAACCACCAAGTTTACAATAAATTATTAAATTTGAGATGTGTCATTTATAAATATATTATTTTGAAATGACATAAAATTTTTAAAATAACATTAAAAGGTTAAAAAGTAGATTTCCACGGGGGTGCTAAATAATGTTTTTTAAGAGAGAGTGGTAGGTCAAATAAGTTTGGGAACCTCTCATCTAATGGGAAAACATAGCACAGAAAATAAAGATGAAAAAATGAGGGAGAGGGCAGAAAGGGAACATACCCAGGAGGGGCATGATGGAAAAATCAAAGTCCAAAAAGAGAGCAGCTAGGTGGGAAGTGAGGAAATAGATGTCCTGGAACCAATCCTTCCATGGAGATTCTCCAGTCATAGGGTATGAATGAGGTATAAGTAAGGACCAAGGGCTTTTGAATCTTGCAATATGAAGAGATTTCCCAATGGTGATATTTTGAGAGGCATGCTGGAGAAGGCAAATAATTCCATAAGGAGCTTGGTGGGAGGGCACTTATTCTAGGAAATATCATAGCACAATAATTAAATAGTATACTTTAAAGGAAAATGAACTAAACACCTTTAATGTAATAAGGGTGAGAAATAAGATCCTTTGGATTCTCTTAGGAATAATATAATTCTAGAATAAAATCTAGAATAATTCAAATGAGGAAATAAAACTATAATATAAGAAACTAGAATAGAAATTGGGAAAGAAATCACAAATCTCAAAGAAGTCAATACAACAAATAATCAAGGAGAAAACTTTTAGAACAAATGATGGAGAATCTCTTAAATGTAATGGAAATTCTGAAAAAGAGACTGATATATTTGGAAGTAATAAATATAAATATAACAGAAAATTTGCCAGCACAGAAGCACAAAACAACTTGGTGACAATACTTAAATTGACAGAATACAATGTGATTATGTTGAAGGTAGGGTTAGCTGAGATGATTTAAAGATAATTGGTCTCTCGGACAAATACACTTGAGGAAATAATAAAAGAGAAATGCCAGAAAGTATTGAAAACACATACAAAGTACTAATGAACAGAATCTTTGATAAGGAGAAAGTCAATGCCAAACAGCAAGTACTACAAGTAGCAAAGATAAAAGCCAAAAAAATCCCCAAAAAACCCACAAATTTGAATGACCAAGTAGTATTTTTAATTTATAACTTATCAGAAAAAAATTCTGATGTATTATATCTTCAAAAGTCAGGCTATCAGGATCTACCTCTAAATAATATTCTGAAAATTAGAGTTTCATCATCAGTGATAAAAATAGTTTTCAATAGACCTTCAGTTTCCTCTTTTGTGTAATGAGAGGTTTGAACTTGGTAATTTTGAAAGTTCTTTCCTGTTCCAAAAACTATGAAAGTACTGTACAAGTAAGTACTTACATTTATCCTCTTCTATTGAGGGTGGCTTAGGTGGTGCAGTGGGTAGAACTCTGACCCTTGAGTCAAGAGGAACTAAATAAAATCAGCCTCAGACATGTACTAACTGTGTCATATTAGGCAAGCTCCTTAATCTTGCTTCCCTCAGTTTCCTCATCTGTAAAAACAAGTGAACTAGAGAAGGAAATGGCAAATCATTCCTGTACCTTTGCCAACAAAACTCCAAATGGAGTCATGAACAGACATGAGTAATTGACTAACCAAAGACAAACAGCAACTTCTATTGAATTTTGGGCCCAGTTAATTTTCCATCTGCAATATCTTCCCAATATGCATCGAATAATGTACAATCTAAAATAAATCCCTTTTTGAGTTTTGTTACCTGTTTTCTATTTATACTTTCATGGTATTGTGCCATCTCTAGTTATCTACTGTTTCCAGCTCAGCAGAATTCTGAGGCTGCATAATCTGTTGTCTTTTCATGTAGTTCCAATTGCCAAGGCATTTGAACCAAGCCTTAAATGGCTTTCCCTGCTTGGAAAGAGTCATAGATTATGTTTTTTTTCTCTATTATCTTCCCTTTGCCATTTCCTGGGTCCATCTCTATCTGTAGAGAGTTTAAACCCTGGAACACGGTTTACCCTGGGCCCCCATTACTAAATTGAAAAGTTTCTTCTTTTTTGAGTGACTTTTTCTTTACCTCTCTTCAATGACTATCCTAAAACTTGTCTTCTCCCCTCAAACCTTCAAAACTTTCTCCAAGTCCTTCTTTCTCAAAAGATTAAATTGCTTGAAAAATTAGAGCATCATTTATGAATTTTCTTTTATCCTTTGCACCTCACCACGAAACCATTCTTCAGCTTATTCTATCCAGTCTTGCTTTAATAGCCAATCACTGTATGTCCTCTATTCCATTGCCTAGTATTTCTTCTAGAAGCTTGCCTCATAAATCATTTGCGCTTTCATCTTTATTCTTTCCCAAGCTACTGACTTTTTCCTTGCTGCTTACAAACATGCTCAGATTTATGCTATCCTTATAAAATCTTTCCTTGATGTTATTATCCCAAGCTGTCTTTCTATATCCCCTCTCCCTCCTACCACCAAACTACTAGAAAAAAATAGGCTTACTTCAGGGTTTCCATTTTCTCTCCACTGTTACCTTTCATCTCCTTGTAGTCTGACTCATAATCTGATCATGCAACTGAAACTGATTTCCCCATGACTACTCTTGATCCCTAAACTGATTGATATGATGGTCATTTTTCAGTCTTCAGCCTCCTGCCTGCAACTTTTCATACAGTTGAATATTCCTTCTTTCTGGACATTCCTCCTTTACTACCTTTTTTCTCTTGTTCTTTGGGAAATTTTTGACTAATCTGATTACTTCACATTCTCCTTTGGTTGAGTATTGCCTACTTCTTAATTCCTTGACCTAGGTGTTCTCCAGAGCAATGTCCCATCTCTCTCTCTTTTTCTATTTATTCACTTTCCTACCACCTACTTTGTTCCAACTGGTTCAGTATCAATTCTAAGTAAATGTTTCCTATACATATTCAAATCTAACCAAGATAGGACATATACAGTGGATAAAACCTAGAGTCAGGAAGACTTGGGTTCAAAACCCTCCCCCCCACTAGCTCCCCTCCCTCCCACACTAGCTGTGTGGCCCTGGGCAAGTCACTTTTGTTTGTCTCAGTTCCCTCAACTGTGAAATAGGAATAATGATGGTTTTTATGAGAATCAAATTAGATAATATTTGTAAAGTGCTTAGCATAGAGCTTGGCACATAATTGGTGCCATATAAATATTTAATCCCTTTCCCTCTCCCCATTCCATCTTTCTCTTGAACTTCATTACTGTTTTATCAGCTTCATAGTGGATATTGCTTTCCAATTACCTGTAGGTACCTCAGTCAATATGTCTAAAATAAACTTTATTTTCCCCTTAAACCTGTTCCTCCTCCAATTCTTATATCTCTTACCAGTTATGTGACTGCTTAACCTCAGTCATCCTTGTCTCCTTTCTCCCTCATCTCTAATTACTGGCAAAATAATATTGATTCCATTGTCGTAATAACTCTCACACGATCTCCTTTCCTTTGCTAACACAAACAGTGCTCTAGTTTAGGCCTTCATTACCCATTACAATGATTACCTTCTAAGAAGTCTTTCTGTTTCTGGAGATCTCTCCCATCTCCAATCCTTCTTTCACAGAGGTACCAAGATAATCTTCCTAAGGCATAAGTCTGACTGTGCACCACCTATGCTCAAAAACATCCTAAAGTATTAAAGTTTCAATGCCTACAGGAAAAATAAACATTCCTTAACATTTATGATACTCCATCATATGATTTGAGGAGGAACAGGGTGAAAGGAGAGGGGAAAAGTTAAATAGTGGGGAAAAGTAGGATGAAGAGTAATATACAGTAGTAATAACTGTGAATGTGAATATGATGAACTAGCTCATACAACATCAGCACAAAGCAGAGTACATTACATGATTTAGACACAAAAGGGGATACCACAGCAAATTAGGGGATCATGGAATGGTTTACCCTTCAGAACTCTGCATAAAGGAAGAATTTATGATCAAACAAGAGATAAAGAACACCATAGCATATAAAATAGATGATTTTGATTACATGAAATTAAGGAGATGTGCAAGGAATAGTTTTTAAAATAAAGAGGACAATGGTAAAGGGGGGTGGTTGACAGTGCTTGAACTTCAAAAGTTCAAAGAGGGAATTTAAACATCAGCATCTATATCTGTCTGTCTGTTTATCTATCTACCTCTGTGTGCACATGCATTTATATGGAGAGAGAGAAGGTGTTAATTGTCAATACAACTCTGTCTTATACAACATGTAAATAGAAGGGGGGATAAGAAAAAGAAGGACTCATAAAAGGGAGGGTGGATAAAAGAAGGCAGTGGTGAGAACCCAAACTAACTTTTAAGGAGGATGAGCTAAAAAGAGAGAAAGAAGGATAAAAAAGAAGAACTTTGAACTTGAACCCACATAAGTCATCAGCATTTTTATACACTGACAACAAAAGCCACCAGGAAGAGATGGAAACAGAAATTCCAGTGAAAATAATTATAGATAATATAAAATACTTGTGGATCTATCAGCCAAGAAAAACCCAAGGAAGGACTATATGAACATAATTATAATATGCTTTTCATACAAATATTGCAGATCTAAACAAATGGAGCAATATTAAATGCCCATTGATTGTCCAAGTTTATATAACAAAATTGACAACTCTAAACTAATTTCATTATTTAGTGCCACATCAATCAAACTACCAAACAATTATTTTATAAAACTAGAAAAATTAATAACAAAAACCAAAATGTCAAGAATATCAGATGAACCAATGAAAAAAAAAGATGTGAAGGAAGGTGACCTAACAGCCCAAACTGTACTCTAAAGTGATCTGTAGAAGAGTATAAACATGCAATATGCAGTAATAAATGATCACACAAATCTAGTATTTGATGAACTCAAACATTCAAGTTTTGGGGATAAGAATTCTCTATGTTACAAAATGTTCTGGGAAAACTGGAAAGTAGGTGACATAAAAGAGGCATAAATCAAAATCTCACCCATTTGACAAGATAAGGTCAAAATGGATAGATGGTTTAGACTTTAATGGTAGTACATAAGCAAAATAAGTGAGCATGAAGAAATGTACCTGACAGATACATGGAAAGGGGAATTTTTTATGACCAAACGAGCAATAACAAGGATCATGGGAAGTAAAATGGATAATTTTGTTACAAGAAATTAAAAAGCTTTTGCACAAACAAAGTAATACAGCCAAAATTAGAAGGAAAACAAGAAAATGGGGGAAAAGCAACAATGAATTTCTCTGATAAAAGCCTAATTTCTCAAATATATATAGGGAACTGCCCAAATTTATAAAAATGAAATAATTCTGCAGTTGATATGTACAGGAAGTTTTCAGAAGAAGAAATCAAAGTTATCAATAGCCACAAAAAAAAATCATCTAAATCACTATTGATTAGAAAAATGCAAATTAAAATAACTCTGATCTAGTACCTCACATCTATCAAATTGGCTAATAGGACAGAAAAGGAATGTGATATAAATGCTGGAGTGAATTTGGAAAATTGGGGCAGTGATGTACTTTTGGTGTAGTTGTGAAGTAATCTAACCTTTCTGGAAAACTATTTGGAACAATGTTCAAAGGTATAAAACTCTGCTTACCCTTTGATTCAGCAATGCCACTACTAGCTTTGTTTCTCAAAGATATCGAAAAAAAGGGAAAAGAGCATGTTTGTACAAAAATGTTTATAGCAGCTCTTTTTTTGTGTGGTGGCAAAGAATTAGATATCAAGGTAATGTGCATCAATTAGTGAATGATTAAAAATGTTATACAAGATCGTGGTGGAATACTATTGTGCTATCAGAAGTACTGAGCAGTACAATTTCAGAATAACTTATATGAACTGATAGGAAGCGAAGTAAGCAGAGCCAGGACAATATTGTACACAATAACAGTACACAATAATATATAAGGATAAGTAACTGTGAAAGACGTTGATCAAGACAATGATCCAAGACAGTTAGAAAGGATCTAAGTTGAAAAATGCTATCTACCTGCAGAGAGAGAGAGAGAACTGATAAACTTTGAATGCATATTGAAAGGCACCTTTCAACCTTTTTTTTTCTTTTTGCAACATGGCTAATATGGAAATATGTTTTACATGATTCTACGTGAATAATCAATATCAATTATTTGCCTTCTCAAGGAAGGGAGAAGGACTGGAGAGAGATAATTTGGAATGCAAAATTTAAAAAAAATGAATTTAATTTTTCGCATATAATCAGGAAATATATAACCAGCTAAATAAAAAATATTTAAAAAAGAAAATTGGGAGAGATGGTGGAATCCATATTAAAATATTATAATATGAAAATAAAATTATTTTTAAACCTCAGAAATAAGGAATTAAATTGAATCTAGCATAATCCATATTTCAATGGGGTGATAAAAATTCCTAACATTTTCTCTTCCAGACAAAGGCATGGGTAGCCTCCATTCAAGGTAATAATGTTTCCCATTTGTCCACCAAAGATCTGATCGTTCCCCAGTTTTCTGTCCTTAAGCATTCAGATGCTATGATTGAACTCATACAAAATTGCTAGTAATCTGTGGCACTTAGCAAGGCCCATTTTTGGTGGATGTTGCTTCTTTAACAGCTGCCAAATCATAGATGCTGTCAGACTTCACCAATCATTCTCTTGCAAGACTTAAAGTACAGTGGAAAGGTAAAGAAAGATCCCATGAAATAGGGGTGGCATAATAATTATATTATTTTAATTTTTTTATATATCCTATATATAAATTTCTTCTTTTTGTACTGAACAGTAATAGTGTATGGGCCAGTTCTCAATATAAATGTGAAGGGTTAACTAAAATGCCTAGGATAAGCTATTGAACTTTTTACCAGTTATCAGGTAAACTTCTAGAAAGGCATACAGTTTCAGAGTTAATTTATTTTCCACTGTAGCGATTTGAATCTCTCCTGGTTGCTGTTTATTATGCAAGTAGGGGATTACAGCTCAGAACACTCAGATATGTCTCAGAGGTAGAATTCTGAAAATATTTAAGACACACATCTCTTCTGGGAAATTAATCTAAGTATAAGATTCTAGACATGGCAGAATTGCATTCAATGAATTCATCCTTGAGCAAGTTGCTTGATAACTTTATTTTATTTTCCACCTACTTTCCTCCTCTCACAGATGGGGCACTTTTTACAGGTGTATGTTTTGGACTTTTCAAAGAGGGAGACCTCTAGTATCTTTCAAACCAAACTGAACTGTCTAGTGAGCTATCAATAGTTAAATCAATGTAAATGACCATAAAATGGCTCCTATCTTTCCATCCTGAATACCACAGTTAGATTAATTACCCTAAAATACCATGAATAAGTTTGTTGAATTAAATCCATCAGCTCCAGAACCTTCAATGTTGTCTGTCAGATCAAGGTCAAGTGTAAGACTGACCCTCACTTAGCCTCTGTAATCTTATTTCCCAGTATTCTCCCAAAACAAAACCTATGTAATATTATCTCATGAGATAAATTTTTCACTACACTGAGACTGGTCTCCTCAGTATAATTTTATCCCTGTACTTTTGGGATCAAAGATCAAGGAGCCTGATCAGCATGTTCATTCTTGCTTTTAGCCCTTTCAATAAGATATTCACTTAGTTATAGCCTAGTGTAGTCGACTGACATTTGGCATCAGAAGACATCCATTCAGATCCTGACTGCCATCTGTTAATTACGTTAGTGGGACAAATCACTTCACCTCCTTGGCTCTAAGCTTCTTCACCTGTAAAATGAAGGTTTGCCCTAGATAACCCCATGGTCTCTTTAAGTCCCATTATTCATTCAATTTTTACTCATTCTTCAAGGTTGAGTATATCCCACCTTCTCTGTGAAGTTTTCTTTGATGACTGCCCCACAGACTTCTCTTCCTTTTCTGAAGTCCTTTCCTTTAGCACTATCTATAGTGAACAGTTTGGTACCTTATTATATACTACTTTATTCTATAATTATTTCACAGGTGTATTTCTCTTGTCACTCAAGAGGGTTTTGTGAACCTCCAAGGTGGAGGCTTCATCTTATCCTTCTCACACACCCTTTAAGAATGTTGCAAGCACAGAGCAGGCAGTCAATAGATGTACAAGTTGACTGATTGCTAAACTCATCTTACGTCTCCACAGGTCCTCTGAAAAGTGAGGTTGTAATGCTTGAAAAATGACCTGAGTTCATCCAATAAGTGGGCCGTTTACTACACTTACACAGACCAACGAGTAATAGCTTAAGAATCTAAATATGTTATAAATCCACTGTAAATTACAAATGTGCTGATATTAGATCCTGCCCCATCAAAGTAGAAGGTAGCAGAATCTAGGACCTGATGTGAAAAAAAACCTGATCATTTTCCCCCAAATTTTGTGTTTTTTCTACTATCCTAAACCCACTAAAATTATTATGTTAATAAAAAACTTTTATTTAATGTGGTTTGTAACAATAAAATGTTTATACAAATATGTTAACAATTAGTATAAGTCAATATGCACAAGTCGATTATACAATTGTATAAGTTAATATGATGCTAAAATATTAGCAAAATTATACAAAAGGCTAGGCAAATGCATGTTTGAATCATTTCTCATAATTAAATTCAATAACATTTTGAAGCATCTGAGGTGTATTAGGCATTGAGGGAAACTCAAATTTAGATATGATTCCATCCTAGTCATCATAAAGGTAGAGAGCGATCTATCAGTTCATCGATGAAATGCTTATTATGTGCCAGTTACTGCATTAGGTATCGGATATAACACATAAAGAAAATTCCCTCCTAAAATACAAAATAATATCTGAGAACTACATGAAAATGTGTGGAGCATTATCTTAGGTCTGATGCAATATCATTACCAGTTTAGTAAGGGAATGTTTCACAGAAGATTATGAATATGCAGGTTCTTTTAATGTTTTTGGTTTCTGTATTACAGGGATGAATTATTTGGAATGGTCAGCCTTCTAAGACCTCCTAATCTTTTTTTAACATAATCTATTGTCTAACAGTACCTCTCCCATCTCAAGTTCACAAGTGATATTGATTTCCTAGCCTTATTTCTAAGCCTTTGTATTTACCTTTACAGAATTTCAATTTTTTATTGCTATTTTTTCATCCAGCTATCTACTTCTCCAAGATTTGTGTCAATGTGTCAGTCATTTGATAAACATGTTTTATACCTTCATCCAAATTACTGTTAAAAAATATTAAATCACACAGGTCCCAGGAGAAACTGCCCTCCAAATTGATAATGAGTGCATTCTAGAGTTAGGGTTATTTTTTGGGTCATGTCATTCACCTAGAGTCTAAGTCTGCCTAACAGTACTATCTTCTAGACTCCCTTTCTTTATCTTGTCTTTCAGAATGCCGAGGATTTTTTCTGTAGCCTTGGATTATCTATGCCTGTGTTCTTCACTTAAATGAATAATTGAGGGTTGAATGCATAGAAATAATACTTAGAATCACCAGAATATATACAAATAAAAAAGAAAAACAAAGTTTCTAGTCTATCTCATTTATTTTTATAGGTGGGAAAATTAGGCCCAAGAGAGATGAAGTAACTAATTCAATGGAATGAGTATTCATTCAGTGATTCCCATATTTAATACACTTCCCAAAGTGTTGCTGAAATAAAGAAAGAAAACATGTTTCTTTGACAAGAAGAAGCTTATATTCTACTTTCTCAAGACTAGAGAAAAATAATAGAGAAGAAACACTAGAATTTATGTCTTTTGAGACTTAGTTCCATGTTCTTCCCACTATACTTTGTTTTTTGGTGTTCCTTAAGAAAAATTCTTAGAGATAAAAGTCATGTAAAAGCCAGCACAATTTGCAGACTAAGCAGAAAAGTAAACAAGTTTATCTTTGGCCTATTTTAGTGATATTTCTCTCTGATGCCATTGTGATAAAATAGGCTATCTCCTACTTCTTTGTATAATAGTAAAGATGAAAAGTAGCAAAAGTATAATCTTCATTTTTTTGTGAGCAGTTACAGTTCCTTATTTACTTTAAGGTTCTGTGGCAACAGAAGGCCATGCTTAGCTTTGATGGAATTCAATGGAGAGTTCATTCTATATGTGGATAAGGTGAAAGAATTGGGAATGTTTAGCCTGAAAGAGAAAAGGTTTGGTAGTAAAAGAACATTGTCTCCAAGTACTTGAAGGGTTGTCATGACTAAGAGGGTTTAGAATTGTTTAGCTTGGGGTAGAACCAGTAGCAATGGATAAAAATCAAAGAGAAACCAGTTTAGTCTCAATGTTGAGTATAATATCTGACAAGTAGAGCTGTCAACATGGAGACTGGGCACTCTTGGAAAGCAGCGATTTTCCCCTCACTAGACCACAGACACTTTGAGCAAAGTTGATGTGACAGCATTTGTTTGGGGTGTCGAATAGATTCCTGTTTGGGCATGGGTGAAAATCTCTGAGGTTCCTTCCAACCTTGTGATTCTGTGATACTAGATCTCTTCTAGTTCCATATTCTGATTGGTGGCTATAAAGACAGCAAAGTGAAAAGCATGGCTTAAAGAAGGATGAAGGGTTTAGTAAAATATAGACAACTCCTTCATTAACAGACTATAAAAACAAACTCAGAAACTGAGATAAGGAAATTCACTGAAGAAATGAATATTTTTAAAAGTTCATGTCATTATTGCTAATTTGATCTGGATCTATTATTTCATAATTATAGGGATGATACTGAGAACAAGAGGATAGCCTCTTTTCTCATAATTGCATAAAAGAGAAAAATAGCATTAAATAGGAGAAAAATCAACCCCAACAATGCCAGTGTAGATATTTCCTCTTTTGATGCAGGATAATAACTCATATGGAATTTACACTGCGTTGTAAGGGCAATGAAGATGTTAAGATACTGATTTGTGTTACACTGCCAGTATATGTCAGAAGTAGAGTCTAAGTCTAGGTCATCCTAACTCCAAGGCCAGCCCTCTATCAACTTTGCCTCTCTGCTTCCCAGTATGTGATATGAATTTGGATAAAGCAATGATGAGAGAAATGTTTTTGATTATTCCAAAAGATGTAAAACAAGGAGAATGTAAACATAAACATTCCCAGCTGAAGTAAAGGATGGCAGATCTGACAATATTTCGGGTACTTCTGGCAGCAGCTAGTGGTTATCACATCTCATCAGTTTCTACTCTAGACAATATACACCTATGTTTTAATTGGAAACTGCATGAACCAGCAAAGATCAGGACCTGTCTATTAGGCATCATTTGGAGTCAGATATTTATGACTTTGAATTCAGTGTGACATTGATTCTTTGCAGGGAGTATATCAAGTCTGGGGAGGAAACATGCCAAAAGGGTTTCATATTTTAATTTTCTAAAAGTAGTAGAGCTCAATAGTTTCTGAGTTGTATGTGCATTAACAATAATGCTATGTAGTCACAGTCAGCTGGTAATTTGGTAGTTCTGTTTGGTACTAAATTCAGCACTCATTTGAACATCAAAATTTAAAGAGCTTCTGTGCTCTTGGAAGTGAGGCATTTCTCTATTACGTCAAGTCTATATTTCAGGTTGGATAATTTGGTTGCCTTGAAAGCAGTTTTATGTTCTATAAAGGAGAGAATGTATTTTATTTGTTATGCCACCCTTCTAACCAAAGATAACAATAATTATGTAGTCTAACATAGAAGGTCAGAGAGCAAACACAAAATAAAATTTACTCATCATATGTAGGACAGATACACAAAGCCAACTTTCAAAAAGCAGCTGTATTTTTTATTTCTGACAAGGGAAAAATGTATTCAAGACTCTGAAAAAACACCCCTACAACTTCATGTAGAAAAAGAATGACAATATCTGACATTTCACTTATCCATTTTTAGCACTCTGTAATTGGAAAGTACTTTATAACATATTTTATTCAATTTTCCTCACAATAGTCGGTCTGTCTGACTCAACTGGTTAGGTAAAAAAATATTTCTTAGCTATCTCTCTAAAAAGCAAATTTCAAGTTATTCGTAGGCAAACAAGCATTTTTGTGTGTGTATGTGTGTATGTGTTTGTATGTGTGTTACTATATCTTGAAAACATTTGATTGAGGAGTTCAGTTTTCTTAAGCTAAGGAGATTTGTGGAGTGTGTATATATGTATATGTGGTACAAAGAGAGATGGTAAGATTATCTGACTGGAATAGTGGATAGTATGTTATACTTTGAGTCAGGAAGACTTGATTGCAAATCCTACATAAGATATTTATTAGCTGTGTACGCTTGGGCAAGTCACTTAAACTTTTTTGGTTTCAGTTTCCTCATTTTTAGAATGGAAGTAATAGAGTCTATTTTACAAGGACATACACACATGCACATACATGTATATGTATACAAACATAAATGTATGTTTATGTCTATATATAGTCTTATGGAGTACATGCTATTATGCCATGTGCATATATTACATACATACATATGGAGAGAGAGACAGACAGACTGAGAGGGCTTTGCAAATCTTAAAATGCTATGTAAATATTAACTGATTATTTTATTAGATGACTGGAGTTGAATTTGGGATGATTTTGGTTTGAATCTCAATGCTAGGCACTTTCTAAATGCGTGCTTACAATTATGCCACTAGATACATTTTAGCTATTTGTTTCGTCATCTGCAAAATGGGGTTAATCATACCAATTTCACAAGGATCTTATTAACTTAAATCACTATGCAAATTTTAAAGTGTTGTATCATATCATTTATTATTAAGATGAATCCTTATATTTATGGCCACCTCATAGTACAAGGTTTTGTTTTGGGTTTTTTTTGGAGGGGGGAGACATCTCAGTTATACAATCATTTCAGTTATTAACCAATAGCAAGCGCAGGGCCCTGGACCTGAGGAAGACAAAATAAATAAACAAATGAATGAAGAAGTAAGCAAATGAATACATAGAGAAATGAATTAGTGGGCTGATGTTATAGAATTGTCCATTTATCATTATTACTTTAATTAACAGCAATAACTGACATTTATATAGATTTAAAGCTTGCAGGTCACTTTACAAATAATATCTGATTTAATTTTCCCAACAATATTGGGAAGCAGACGTTATTGTTATACCTATCTTACAGATGAGGAAATTGAGGTCAAAAGAGACTAAGTAACATGGTCAGGGTCTGAGGCTGGGCTTGAACTCAGTTTCTCTTGACTCCTGGTCCAGTGCTTTAGGGACTTGGGACATTTTCTTGATCACTTATACCAATATTTCCATCTCTCAAATCACATAGTGTATAGATAGTGATAACTAGTATTTACTTTGCAAATATTCTACAAATTAGGAGCATATGAACTTTTTTATTTTTTAAAAATGTTTTATTGGTTTTTTTTCTCTGTCACTGTCACTTCCCCAATACTCTGGTCCTCTCTCCCTTAACTTGTAACAAATTAATGAAGTCAACCAAAATAAAATGCATTTGTAATTTCCGAAAATATGTGGTTCATTTTGCATTCGTAGGCTATCACTTCTCTACCAAGATGCAGGAGGAGGCATGCTTTATCATCAATCTTCAGAAGTCTTTCAATTTGGGTTTGTTGGCTATTATTGATTATTGTATAAGTTTGTATAAGTATAAGTTTGTTTGTTTTTGGCTTTCCTCTTTTACTGTGTGTTAAATTATGCCAATCTTCCCAAGTTTCTCTGAATTCTTCACATTCACAATTCCATAATGTTCCATTTCATATATATACAATGATTTGTTAAACCATTTTTCAAATGATGTACACCCATGTTTCTTCCTTCTTTTTGGTACAACCAAAATGCTTCTGCAAATACTTTTTAATATAGGATCTTTCCTCCATTTTTTTTTTTTTTACTTCTCTGGAATGTTTAAAAAGAACTGAAAGATGTACAACTCTTCTGTAGAGACCCAAGGACAGTTTGTCTCCTTCAATCCTGAAAAGATTTTGGTACTGCCTCCTTTGACAGGGATTGTAAATCTTCTATAATTTCCTATGTGGTCCTTGAAAGAGACTAAGGTTGATGTAACTAATTGAGTAATTGCAGGCTCCTCAACAGTAAGGTAATAGAATCACAGATCTAGAGCTAGATGGATTACAGAGTTGAGCCAGTCCACTTTCCTCATTTTACATATTGAGTCCTATACTGCAATTTTCTATCTGCCTCCATGTAAATCACATGTACTTGAAAGTCACCTTAGCTGCAGGAGAATTCTATACATAGCCAGCCCCCAAAAGGTAAAAAGAAAATGGTAAAATGAATGATAGCAGCTTAATATTAATCATGAGGATTATTGTTGATATGGGAATGGGGTTTAATCAAGGACATGCATTGTTTCATTAAAACTCAAAGAAGTAAAACCATGTTTTGTTCATTCTAATAAATTACCTGCCTCACTTTCCTTTTAATTTAACAATTTTGACATTAGAATTTTGGGGAGATATTGGGGATGCTGATATAATACATTCATTAAGAGGTGATTCAAGTCAATTGTATGTCCAGTTTTCCTGCCTGCATTTCTGCTAATCCATTGTTATTTAGGTGTGCCTTTCATGTATATACCTTCATTTAAAGAGTCGGACTAATGCAGAAATAATTACTCAGGTCAGACAACTAATGAGAGGCATTGCCAGACTCACTGCCCAAGCAAAAATGCTCTGTGCATATGAAGTAAGAAGAACAAAATGGTCTTTCCAAGTAGAAATAAGGCTGTATTGGTTGGTCAGAGGAAAAATGTCTATGTCTTTGCTTTCTCTAAAAAGACACTAAATATCAAGGAATTTTGTTGCCCTTATTTGTTGGAAGCTAGTCAACAATAGCTCTGAAAGCGCTGAATCTGATGAATTGGTGACCTTGCACAGCCCTCCCTCACTCAAATCAAAGTCAACTGCAAAGTCATGTCATCATCTTGATGTAATGATCCTCTTGGAGAATGAAGGACAAACATAACCTGTTAGTGGGTAGCAATGCCTCTCCTCCCCTTCCCTCCCCTCCCCTCCCTTCCCCTCCCCTTCCCTCCCCTCCCCTCCCTTCCCCTCCCCTCCCTTCCCCTCCCCTCCTTTCCCCTCCCCTCCTCTCCCCTCCCCTGCCTTCCTCCATGGCCAAAAGCTGCCTTTTTTCTTTTGGGTTTACCGGCTACATTTCTTGCTCAAAGATCAAGCCTTGAACCCAATTCACTCCGGAGTTCACATATTGGACAATAAATCCCCACCCACCCAGCACAGAGTGAATATAAATCTTTTTTTTTTTTTACTCTTTTTACTCTTTTACCTAAGATTTACTCAAAAATTTTACCCCCAAAATTATTCTTTTACCCAAGAATACTGAGAGTCTTCCCCTCCTAGTTTGTTTGTTTTTGATTAAAGGGGCCATCCATTGAATAACTACTTCAAAGCCTATTCATTGAATGGGTATGTCTCACTCAAAGAGAGAATGTGATAAGACTTTAACCTGAAAGGGCCAGAGTCTCACACCATGTCCTGGGCCATCTCCAGTTGTCCTGATGAATATCAGGCCACTGCACCCAGATGGCTCAGGAGAAGAAAGTGAGGTTGATGACCTTGCATAGCTCTCCTGCACTCAAATCAAAGTCAACTGCAAGTCATGTCATCATCTTGATGTCATGACCCTCTTCAATAATGAAGTTAAACACATTAACAACAACTTGGGCTTTTATGGGATTGTTTTTGATAACTGCCCTGCCTACTTATTCCAAATACTTAAAAGATCAAAGCTCGTAATCCCATTAGCAAACAGGAAAGGATTGAGACCTTCCTTTTCCAGTCTCTATGAAGTCTCAATTTTGTTGGAAATGGAAATGACAAATTGCTATTGTATCAAACTTTAACACAGCATCCATAATAGTATTTGATGTATATATGTTTCTGCTGGCTAGATGATTCCATATTAAACAAAGTTAGATCTCTGACTGGTCCTTACCAAGAACCTTTAATATTTCCTTACACATTGCATTTTCACAAAACCCTCAAAATTCATAAAAATCTATTATTGAATATGCAGTGGAATAGAGACTAAACCTAGTATTTCACTGATATGGGAGATATAGGGAACTCTTGGATGAGAACACCCTTACTATCTATGTAGGTTGGCAACTTTTGTGCATCTTACAGTCTTTTATTGTCTACAGTACTGAGAGGTTACCTAACTTAGCCAGGGTCATATATTCAGTATGTGTCAGAAGTGTGCAATAATAAGTAAATATATTAACTATCTATTTTTAAAAATCTTCTTGGAGACAGAAAGAGGAGATAGGGAAGAGTTAGATCAGGAAACAACAGGTCACCAATTTAACTGTGACATTTCCTGTGTTGCTAGGACACTAACGGGGATTTTAAAAGTCCAGATAGCCAAATATATATATGGTTTCTATGGAGAAAAAATACCATTTTGACCTCCAACCTAGGCTATAAGTTAGTAAGAATTGGTATGCCCCCACTCTCCACCAGCTATACTAGCCAACATATAATTGCCAAGAGTCCCATTTCATATGGAATAGGACATGGCAAGGGCTGTGAGGCTGGCAGGGTTGGTGAAATTGGGTTGAAAGGCCAGCAACGTCTTTAAGAGTGGTAATATATATTTATTTATATATATGAAGGGAGAGAGTAGTTTGGGTTTTTTAAGACAATAAAAAGATGACATAAAGATGGAATAATGCTGTGATGGCATTGATGTGAGTATTCCCTTTAACAGTGTTAATCTCAACTCATCTATATGCCTTCTCGTCTGATGTTGTTCATGTCTGCTCTAAATCCTCCACAGAGGCTTCATTTAATATAGTGGGAATCTTCCTGTAGGTCGTGTGATATATTGGTGATGATGTGACCAGCAAGATGTTAGAATAGTAGCTTTCTGAAGACCTCTTCTATCCCAAAACTTCAAAGGAAAGGAATTACTTGGCATATATAGAGTAATTACAGTTAATTCCACAACACAGGAAGAAAGAATCCTTTATCACAGACAAAGGTGAAAACCTCAAGGGTTAACATGAAAGAATGTTAATACTTACAGCCTTTACCAAGAATTCCTATCCCCAATTAAATCCATGCATCTGTTATCCCTGTCATAGCAAATGCAAGAAAACACACAGGATTGTAACTGATGGATATCCTTCAGATTCCAAAGGCAGGGACTCTTTCTAAACCCTCCCTAACACCTCCATGAGCAGCGAACACTCATTCTGTCATGGGACTGAGGGAAAGAAGGCAAGAAAAAGGGAAAGGGCTTATATGTAATATATACATATATACATACACACACACACACACACACACACATATATATACAATACATATATATACATATATACGTAAATGTCAGCTCTTTTGTGGTGACAAAAATTGGAAATTGAGAGGATTCCCATCACTTAGGGAATGGCTGATTAGTAGTGGCTTATTATTGTAATGGAATACTACTATGTTGTAAAAAATGATTAGCAGGATGGTTTCAGAAAAACCTGGAAAGACACAGATGAAGTGATACTGAGTGAAGTGAGCAGAATCGGGGCAACATTATACAGGGTAACAATTTTAAGGATGATCAACAATGAAAGACTTAGCTATTCTGATCAAGAAAATGATGCAAGAAAATTGCAAAAACCTATGATAAAAAGTGCTATCTACTTCTTGGGAGAGAACTTGTGAACTCTGAGTGTAGATTGAAGCATAACTTTCACTTCCTTTATGTTTAGTGTTACTTATTTATTTTTTGTTTTTTTGCAACATGGCTAATATGAATGTATGGTTTGCATGACTTTACATGCATAATTGATATCATATTGTTTACATTCTCAATGAGTGGGGAGGGGTGGGAGGGAAAGAGAATTTGGAATTCAATTTTTTTTAAATGAGTGTTATAAATAATTTTTTTTAAAAAAAGATAAGAGGTGTCATGTACTCCCAAGGACTGCACCTTGATGACTTCGTTGTCCAGCTGCCCCTCAGGACTTGGAAATGGAGGCTGGAGTATTGTTAAGACTGGGACTTGGAGCATTAAAACCTACATCTGAGAGTGCCTGCAAGGGCAGTGTGGGGAAGACACACCCCTAAGAGGATTTCATTTGCATATTTTTGTTTGGGATTGAGGAAGGAGGAGCTGATTGCTCACTCAGAAAGAATAATGTTTTGTTATGCATATAACTTTATGTTTGTTTAAAGCCATATGGCCATCCTGGTAATGATTTGCTATGTTGTGTATTCTGCAAATGTGAATTATGCTGTATTTACTTAAGAAATGTTAATGCCTATTCAGATACCAGTTGCTCAGGTAATGGCTGTGAAAGATCTTGGGGCTGATATGTATTGATAACACATTTTTTGTTTTAGTATAATCAAGTGCCTCTGATTGAATAAGTGACTAAAGAAGATCTTCCCCACACATTAATGGGCTTGCCAATTAAGAGGAGTTAGATTAGGGAAGATTTGTAGGAATGCCCACATATTTTTTAAGTTTCTAATGAGGCACTGGTTCTCAAGGGTTGTGATGCCTTCTGGCACTAAAAAATGTATAAATACTCTGAAAGTGAGGTTTTTCTTTGGGATTTACTGACTGGAAGTGTTTTGTTGGCCAGACAAGACTGTGGGAAGCCACTAAGGAGCCCTCTCTGTACCCTCCCCCCGCCACACTTTGAAAACCCAGATGTTGGTGCTTCCCTTTCCGGCAGCTATGGTCAGAAAGTTATCTGCTGATTTGTGATTTTGTCAGACAGTTGAAAGTCTGTCTGCTGATTTTGATTTTTCTGTATTTCCTCTGAAGTTCAGGGTAGTGACTTTTCCCCATGAATTAAGTGAATGATACATGTGCTTGATTAAAGTGACTGTTGACCGCTCAAAAAAAGAAACAAACACAAATAATAGAGTACGGATAATAATTAAATACATAATTAGCAATTTCTCCAAAAAAGTAGAAGCTTTAAGAAAGAGAATGATATATTAAAGCTCTAAATATAATGAACTGAACAGAAAATTGGCACAGGAGAAACAAAAGGAAGGAATATTAAAAGACCATGTGAGTTCAATGCAAGCTAAAGTGATTGACTTTGAAGAGTACAGAAATAGTGTAAGGATCATAGATCATCCAGCAGAATATAACTTTATTTAAAAATCTGAATACCATAAGACATGAAATATTATTTTTAAAAAACTGCTATCAAATCTTCCAGGAGCAACTTTGGATCAGTAAAAGTGCTGATCTAATTCACTCCCTTCCTCCCATTTAATTGTAGACCTGGCTCGTTCTCCATGTGCAGGATAGATGCCTGTTTGTGAAATACATTCGGAAAAACTAATTCAATGTATTGCCCATCTAATTTTATTCCGTAATCTGGGTATTCAGGATTTCTCATCTACTTCATTTTTTTGTGTAAATTACAATTCTCATTCCCAGTGCACTTTTACATTTTATGAAGAAGTAACTTACTCCTTGAGAAGCAAATCGGGCAATTTTAGAGATTATGTGAGCTGGCCAATCAGGTGCTGCAGGACTAAATACTAGTTGAAACAGTTGAAATTAAGATATGATGATGATGTTAATAACACATAGCATTTGCATGTTGTTTAAAGGTTTACAAAGAACTATATATGTATACGTGTGTATATATATATGTATGTATGTATGTATGTATGTATAATCTCATTTTATTCTTACAACTTTGTGAAGTAGATGCTATTGTTATTCCCAGAAAACTGAAGTTAAGGGAGGTTAAGTGACTTGCTTAGGGTGATACAGTTAATGAGTGTCTGGATTCAAACCAAGGTCTTCTTGGCTTCAAATCAAGTATTTAATCCATTGGACAATCCTTTCATAAATAAGTTTTATGTAACCAGGTCTCATAAATATTTCATTCTTTATTTTTACCATGGTAATATTCAGGACAAGAGGTACCATAGTTATTATATTTATTCTGGCAGCAATGGCATTTGCATAGTTTTATTTTCAAATAAGTTCTTGACCGTTGTTTCCCTTCTTTATTTTAATATTATTTTACCCATGTGCTAACTGCACATTAAAGTAGCTTAGAGGCTCGTCTTCCCCAAAGGGAACATACCCAATCAGATAAATTTAATATCAAATAGAGGTGAATATAATCATCCGTGTCAAGTTTTTTACTGATCTTTTTCATCTATTCTCAAATTACATTAACTGTATGGTTTTCCTGAGGTCTAGTGTTATATCTTCTCACTCTCCTTTGATTTTTAAGAATATTTTATGAAAATCAGCCCTTTGCTAGATCTTTTATTTTTTGGAACCATATAAATATTAACTCTCATAGTGCCCATAAAAGCAGATGGGATAACAATGGTAAATCACACTGAAATAGTATTTCCCAATTATAAATTTTTTTTAAATTTTATTACCTCATTTGATCCAATGACTCTAGACAAATAAGCGAAAGGAGAATATTGTTATGTACAAATTATGAGTTGAATAAATACTTGTTGAGTGAATGAGTGAAGAAAAAATGTTGGTAAAAAAAGAATCACAGAATTTCTGTACTAATAATCATCTAAGCCAACAATTGCATTTTGCAAGACAATTCAGACCCAGAAGGAATGATAGATTCATAGATACAAAGTTTAAAGGGACTTTAGATGTGAAGTTTAACACCTCTTACCAACCCTTTCATTTTGTGGATGAGGAAACGTTTTACACAGAGGTTAAGTGACTTGCTCAAGGTCTCTCAACTAGATAGAATCTAAGTCAGGATTTGGACCAAGGTGCTCTTAACTTCAGTACCTATCCAGAAGCAATTTTCTAAGGGTACATCATGTTAAATACCATTAATTTTACCTGGATACATCAAGTTAATTTAAGAAGGAAGTTTTAAAAAATAAAACCAAGTAAGCAGCATACTACCAAACTACCTCCATTGATATTCCATGAGACATTCTGCTTTTAAAAGAAATTTGTTAAAATTATGAACTAATTAAGAGAAGTAGCAAGAACATTAATTACTTCTGAATTGGGTCAGAACAATCTAGACTTTGACTTTCTGATGGTGTAGAGCAAGCAGGCAATCAATGATCCAGAGTATAAGAAATGATACAAAATCCAAGAGGTCTAGACAAGAAGTTAAATTCTTTAAAATTGTTTTTCTTTCTTCCATAGATCAAACTTCATGGCTCACCGAGAAAATTAGTCATCTCTTAATTATGTGGCTTCTCAGACATCTTGTAGGAGAGTTTAACTAATGTAGGTTTATAAGAAAATGTGACAGAATCTGTTTATACACACACACACACACATTTGTTTTATATACACATATTTTATGCATATATATGATTTATGAAAATACTATAATCATTATTAACAAAGTAAATGCTTACATAAGAGAAATTAAAATTTTCCCTATACCTAATCTTGTGTTCATTCCACAAGCATTTGAATCAATATTTATTAAAATTTTGTTCTGTGCAGAGTAATGTGCTAGACACCGGAAGTACTTCTTAAATGGCCTTACATGGGGCTGTGAAAATTTGGCAATAGTAAAAGTTTTCTGAATGCACAATCATCAAAAATTAATTAAAAATAAAATGTATAATGAATCTGAGATGTTTCTGGTAGCTTACTTGTTCATGCTGTATTGTGCAAAGTCACACCTGCCTTGGTACCAAACACAAAGCATGAGCACTTTGCACTGTGCATGTCCTCAGGCCATGCACTGCCAAAGAGGCATGGATGATGCCTCTAGAGTGTCCTCCACCTGTCCTTGTCCAAGGTACATTTTGATTCCTGACAGGAGGAGAAGGTTGTCGTCAGAAATTGCACATTCTGTTCTCAGAGGAAGGAGTGCAGGCTAGAATTTTATCTATCTGCCTTATAAATGCTGAAATTACAGTGAGTGAGAAATTTTAGATTCGAACTGAGTTCCTTATCACCATGCCTCACTAAGGAATGAGTATCCCAAACTATGTCCCAAATATTTTTCTCCCTTCCCACTAAATACAATTTCCAAAATGAACACAGGTAACAAATTACAAATAAAGCCTTTTACCCAAGTCAAGAGAAAACACAAATCAGAGAAGGTATATTGGTGAGTTCATAGTAGAAAATGTGGAGTGAATGACCTCATGAGCTACCTCAGTTCTGAATGGAAAATTCCTCAAAGTCTAGTATTGCAAACTGGCAAGAGAGACAAAATCTATATGTTGGCCCCTTCTCCATTTAAGGGCCTCTCCCTGATGGGAATCTCAAAGTGCATGTCTTTTTTCTCAAAACCTGGAAACCATAAGACCAAGACCTCTCTTCTCAAACTCTCACCAGATTTACTCCTCACATAAAAGTGGAACACGGAGTTATCTCTGTCTATGAGGAAAGGCTTATGCAAATGTAACACATATTATGTAACCATATTATGCCTTTCAGATATTTAAAGACAAAGGAACTAAAATGTAAGTAAAAGTGCATCTTACAGTAGAGAACTGGAAGGATCCATAGTAATCATGTAAAAAAATACCAAGTAACTCTCTTGTTGAAGATGGAAAGGCAATAAATGCTGGGGACAGGATTCAAACCCACATATTCTGATTCCTAATTCAGAATCTAGTTGTCTTACCCTCAAAAAGCTTACACATCAATAGCAAAGAATAATTTTAGCATCTGAATTAATTATTATGGAATTATTCGTTCAATGAAGTATCAAACAGTGGCAGCCAAATAGATCTGAAACAAATCTTTTCTTTTTTTTGGGGGGGGTGTCCAATTTGGGTAAGTTCTTAGTTTCTTTTTTTTTTTTTTTTTGCTATAAAGTATCGCCATTTGGGAAATGGCAATCTTCCCTTTTGTATGCAAGTGCTCCAAAATGAGAATGCAATTTTATGTCATTTTGGTTGTCTGACCTTTTCTTTCTCAATCTTTTAATGAAAGCATAGCCTGCAATCATAGCAGAAGACATAAAACTAAAGAATAATTTATTGCAAAGCCTGCTCCACCAAGATATGCCTATATGTGTTTGATAAAGTGTCATAATAGGGTACATCATTTGCTATTTCAGATTGTGCATGGTATGTCCTGTTTATCGTTAGCCATTCCTTTCAAGCCACCATGACCTATTTGCCTCTCCCCATATTTTTGATAGAGAAAATAGAATCTGTTCACCTCATTATACAAGTATAAAATGGACCTACACTTTCACAGTTTCTAGTTGCTTGGAAGTCTAAGAATAGGTAATGCATTCAAGCATCACACAGTGCATTCTTAATAGAGGAGCTATATTAATATTTTTAAAGGCAGCACAGAATGCAGCAGATGCACTCTAAAAGATTCAAGTGTAGAGGATTTAGCTAAATTGCTTTATTGTTTTTAACCAAATTTTCTTTTAATGGAAACAGTTATGAATTCACTATTTTTGCAATGTTTGCCGATAACTACATAAGCTCTTTGTATCGTGATGCTTTCATTCAGCAAGTTACCAAAAACAAAAACCAGAAATTTCTAAAAGGAAGTAAACTATGAGTCATAATCTCTCTATTCTGGTTTGAGGAGCAGTAATGTTTTGGGTTCATGATTTAGAAAAAAATAAAACCCCAGAAAAATGAATAAATAGATGTTTGATTGACGACTCTATGCATGCTTTATTGAAATGGCAATCAAGAACTGTTATGCTAATTACCATAAGGATAACAGCTGTTCTTCTACTTGAGGTTATTAACACATTCTCAGCTTCAGGAAGGCAGACACCACAGGTCTCCAAAATATAAGCCTCTCATGATGGCCCACACTCCCAGAGGAGAAACAGAGTATCCTCATGTACAGAAGATTGAAGCTTTCACCCAAAGGCAGAACAAGAAACTATTTGATTTCTATTGTTTTATAATCACACATTGCACAGTACAATCCTGTCTTACAGAGTACTTGTTTTATGAGCACTGGTGTTATCTCCACCACTATAATGTTTCTCCCTAAACCATATCTTAGATGTGTGTCTTCCATAGATCCTGGCACGATGATTATAGTAATTCAGATTTACTATTTTGATTTTTTTTCTGGATGGATTTTGTTTTTATCTTACCTAGGTATTGCTCCTATATCTACCTGCTGGAAAACCATCACTTACAATGAAGAGATTTTTTTTAAAAAAGGTGAAAAAGGCAAATATTTCACAAAACTGATCAATATTTAAAAAATTGATATTATATTTAATGTTGTATAAACTTGCCCCTGACTCCCATAACTGTATGGGATGATGCTTCTTCTTATATATCTTGTTTGGGGTCAAGCTTATTATTAATATTTTTTTTAATAGGAGTCCTACTTTCTCTGGTTTGGAAGGGAGCAAAAAAAGTTTAGTGGAAAAAAGAAACATTTATGTTACTTGTTGATATCTAAATTTTGATTATATGAGATGGCTTCCCAAGTAGGAAGAATGCCACCTAAGTCTTTATCAAACAATAAATCAATTTGTAGATATATCCTTTGTAGATATATGTTACTCTTTTGTAGATATATGTTATTCTAATATAGTACACTTGGGGAATTTTTAACATGTGCAAAGTGCCTTATTAGTTAATGTGCTATAGAAATGTCAATTGTTACTAGTATCATTAGTATCTGGAATCAAGAAGCCTTGCCTTTTGGAGTTCAAAAATGGTCTTAGACACTTATTGTGTTACTCTGTTCTCCTCAGTTTCATCATCTGTAAAGTGAGCTGAAGAAGAAAATGGCAAACCACTCCAGTATCTCTGCCAAGAAAACCCAAATGGGGTCATGGAGAGTGGGACCCAATGGAAAAACAACTGAACGGCAATAATGATTACTTTCTTCACCCTTGTCTTGGTCCTCAAACAGAAATGGTCTGACATCAAAGCTATTATTTTTGTATAGTTAATGTTAATATCATTATCATCTTCATCAATGTAATCATTACCCCAACTGAGAATAGCCTAGGAATGTGTGTATATATGTATATGTGCATAAATACATATATGTGCAAATATATTAAAACAAAAGTACATAACATCTAAACTATAATAGTAAAATTATTAAAGTTTTCAACCAATTGACAGTTATTAACTTTTTAATATGTATGAGGCATAATATGTTTTAGGTACTAGGGATATACAAATAAATGATGAAACAATCCCTACTTGTAAAAAGCTTACATTTTAATGATGGGAAAAGTACATATATAAGAAAATACAGTATAAATAACAAATGAATACAAAGTACTTAGGGAGAGAAAACCTGAGCAGTTTGGAAAAGGGTCCCTATAGGAATGGCTTCCTATAGAAGGTGATAAGTCAGATATGTCTTGAAGAAAGACATTCTAGGGGGCAGAGCCAAGATAGTGGAGTAAAGGCAGGGACTTATTAGAGCTTTCCCCCCAAACCCAGTCAAATACCTACAAAAAATGACTGAAGAAATTCTGGAGCGGCAGAACCCACAGAATCATGGAGTGAAGAAAGTCTCTAGCCCAAGACAGCCTGAAAGGTCAGTGGAAATTATTTATTGTGCCATGCTGAGGCCAGTGCAGTCCAGTGTGGGCTTCCAGAGAAAGAATTGGTAAACTCTTAGTGAAAGTTGAAATAAATTGATTTGAATTAAAAAAAAGAAAGAAATACTAAGAGGAATAGGTGAAAAAGGAACGCATTCCTAGGTATTCATTTTAGTCAGTGTCAAAGTCCTTTAAATGGGAGATGGAGTGCCACGTGTGAAAAACAGATATGAAATTAGTTTGGCTACTTCAGAGAGTGAAAGAGATGGAATGATATCCAATGAATCTGAAATGGTATTTTGCATACATGTTGTAAAGCATTTTAAAAGCCAAACAAAGAAGCTTATATTTTATTCTTGAGGCAAAAGAGAATTACTAGAGTTGAAGAGAGGGAGAACATGGTCAGAACTCAAAGAAAACTCTTTTGCTCTTTCCATAGAGGATGATGTATTCAAGTCTCCTAACTGAAATATATTGAAATATATATATATATGTATATATATATGTGTGTGTGTGTGTGTGGGTATATATGTATGTATATATATGCACCTATATGTAATGTATATATGCATAGATATACATATATATTTTAAGTCAAAGAAAGAGTAAGTTTAATATAGAACTGATTTCCCCTTACCCAAATTGAAAGATCTTTTTAGTATGATGAAAAATATAAGGGAAAAGGAGGAAACGTGATCAATTTAAGGATAATATTAAGCTTTGAGAAAAACTTCTTTTTATCACTGAATTATAGAAGGAACCTGTTGTGCATATCATTTTGGAGCACAGTAGCAGCAACACTCCATTTTAAATGAGGCAAACCCATTCAATTGTGATTTGTCCCCAGTTTAAAAAAAATCTTAAAATAGGTGTTCATTAGTGGTTTTTTCCTTTATGTTTCAACATAAGGACTGTATTCTAAATTAGAAATATTCTCATAATATGAGAACTCTAGGGAAAATTCACATTATAAGGTACATTTTTCTTCTAAAGATTCTAAAATCTCTAAAGAACATGTTTCAATTGTTTCAATACAAGGATCTATAATTTAAGCAGCGTGGGATACTCTGTATACACACAATGAAGACTTAAATCCCTCCACATTTCAGGAGATTGTCTTTGTGGATTGAGATGTACCAAAAGAAAAATCACCCAGTAACCAGCAATTGGGGGAAATGGTAGTTTCTCAAAATCTTAAAACTACTGCTTTGCAAAGAATTTTAGAGATAAGATCATCTAATCTAGCCTATACCTGATCAAGAATTTGACCTTCAACATTCCCAATATGACATCATCCAACCTTCAAAGGACTATCTCTGGTGAAGTGGTTCTTAATCTCATGTTCCTTAGAGTCAAGGACTGTCAGAGCTAAAAGCTATTTTAGAGA
The DNA here is from genome assembly GCA_023548195.1 of Bettongia penicillata ogilbyi. Classification (NCBI taxonomy): domain Eukaryota; kingdom Metazoa; phylum Chordata; class Mammalia; order Diprotodontia; family Potoroidae; genus Bettongia; species Bettongia penicillata. The sequence goes on along the minus strand of JAJHZJ010000205.1, from coordinate 758,165 downwards.
CCATTTTGATCAAAGGTTCTTACCTTTGTGACCATGGACCACCAAGACATCTGTGAATACATTTTAGGGAGGTCCATTAACTTGGATAGCAAAAAATTACATCTTTATTTCCACTAATTTCCAACTGAAATTTAACATTTCTTTCATTTATGAATGCAGGCAGTAGACCATTATTGTGAGAAAGGATCTATAGGATTCACCGGACAGATAGTGTTTATGTCACCAAAAAAAAAAAAAAGATTAAGAACCCCTGCTCTAGAGAGAGAGAATATACTCTTTCTCAGTTTGTCAATGTACTTTGATTAAGAGCCTACTATGCGTCAAGCACTGTGTTAAATGCAGAAGATTCATGGAAAAGGCAAACAAACAAAAATTTCTGACTCTGAAGGAGGCAGAATTTAATGGTTATACAAACACATAAAACAAAGTTGAAAATGTGTATATGAGGAGAAAGAAAGTACCTGCATGGAAGTGTAGTGGAAAAAGAAGTCCACAGAATCAGGAGTGGGCCCTAGAGAGGAATGGAAACATTACAATGTCTAGACTGAAAACTTTCCTTGAAATGGAAGTTCCGGGAGGAACAGAGCAAGAGGCTATAGGAACAAATGGTCTTCCAGGATGAGAAAGCTGCTGAACTATGGTAGAGAAAGAGGTCCAGTGAATCAGAAATGGAGCCTAGAAAGAAATGAAGGAGTGAGAATGAAAAAAAGGAAGAAGGAGAAAGACTCAGGCATTTAGTTGTGTGATTTAACTCATTAATCCTTCCCAGTCTCAGTCTCCCTCTAAAAGAGAGGAAGTACTGTCTGTAATACCTTCATTATAGGACTACTCTTACTGAGAGAATGAAATCAATGGTCATAGATGACTTTGATGACTATACAAATGTCATTTCAGATAAAGAAACTGAGGGAGAATTAGAGATAGAGAAAAAGGTGATAGGACCAGCATCAAGAGCTATTACCTGGTGATTAAGGGTCCATAAGTCACAACTGAAAGAATTTCTTTCTAAAATGGTCTTTTCATAAAGTATCTTTAAAGCATACATATATATATACATATATATATATATATGGTGTACAGTTAATTAAAAGAATAATCAGTATCACATTTGAAGATTCATAATTAAGTGAGGTGAATCTAAACATAACTCTTTTCAAAAACAATTTATTGATACTTTTGATTTTATAATACAGGAATTTTATAATATATTTGCCCTGGATTTCCTATCACCCATATGTTACTGAAGTCGATGTATATTGTTCTTCAGATCTATTTGTCTCTGCATCAGTTCATGCGATTTCCTTTCAGGTTTTTATGAATTCTTCTTATATATTGTTTTACTTATGGCAAGATAATTATTCATTATTCAAATTAAAATGTTACCAATTTGTATTTCAAAAATATGGTCATTCCATATGAAGGCACAGAAATGAGACTATATAGTAATACATAAATAATGTCAGTGAATAATGAAAATTTACCTTATTCTCCCTTGTGTTTTATTATAACTTAGTAACCTATAACATATCCTTTGTTGTCCTGATCTCATCTAGAAGCACAATAATTTTCTTTTATTTTTCCTGAGGTATATTTAATTTTTCTATATTTAAATGTCTGTATTAACATCTCTGTTTCTTTGAGAATCTTTGTATGAGAAAGCAGCACTTATACAATAATTGTAAGATGAAGTACAGATGTAAATGGTTATTAGGGAAATATTTTCTCAATATTAATAAAGTGTAAATACAATTATGCTTGCTTTTAAATAATAAGGTGCTGATTTGTGTCTTTCTCTCTCAGAGAAAAATGAAGGGAAGAGAATGAAGAGAGGAAGGAGAAAGGCATTAAATTGTGTGATTTAACTCTTCAATCTCTCTGACCCTCAGGTTTCCCATTTATAAAAGAGAGGAGATACTCCCTGTAATACCTTCATCCCAGGATTGTTCTTACTGACAGACAGAAATCAAATAATGGTCATTCAATTACAAAGAAAAGATTGCATGTTGGAAGTCTTCCAGTATCTCAGTATGGCAATACATGGAGATATCCCTGGATTTACAAGGATGTTAGAAAAACATACGAGCCAGTAGGTACTATAAAAATTAAATATATTCATATGTAGGATAGATGATATAGTGTGTGTGTGTGTATGTGTGTGTGTTTGTGATATGAGGACCACTCTAGTTAATATAGACCTATGATACACTCAGAGGTCTTTCAATACTTAAAAAAATAGATTTACTTGAATGAAGCAGGGAAAAAAATATTTAACAAACTTAGACATTAAGAACACCTTAAGTCTAGCTAAAAGAAGCCTCCTGGCATGAATTATCCACTGTTGGAGCTCCTAGTACCTGCTTCATACACGGAAGATGAGGAAGTAATATCAACAGTGGGATCCTTTAATCACTGGAGGCAAATAAGTCTCAAGGAAGTTCTCAATATCTTTTAAGGGAAAAATAATCTAATTTTCATGAAGGATTGAGGGAGAGATTAAGCTATTGCTCATGCCAAAGAGTCCCTCATCAAAAGTTAGGTCACATACAGACATAAATTTTCAGTTGCAGAAATTCTCAGAGAGCATCCTATTAACTTGCTGTAACCTTTATTGGAGGAAAAAGTAAAAAAAAAAATTATGACAAATCACTTAATGTTGAAATATGTCTATATGTTTCCAAAATTGGAGGGGGGGGTCAGGAATTCAGGAAAAATAAATTCTCTAGATATTTCCCAATAAATGTATGTGTAATGCAGTGTAGACAGAGCCTGAAATTTGGATGTCATGTTACATAGCTTGTATTGAAATAGTAAGAGCTATGGAAAGGAAAAAAAATTGAAGGAGGGCAACAAACAGATGTGAAGCATCTCTATAAGTGTTTTTGAAAATGGTCAGTTCTAATTGGAATTACTGCACTTTAGTGATACTAATTCAGTATTCAGTGTAGTGTTGATGAAGTGGCAGTAACTAGACATGATAAATGGATGAAACCTCTTCTACAGGCAACACAATTTTGAAGACATGATGGTACTGATATTGATGATATATCTAAAACAATTCTGAGTAAGAAAAAGATTGCGGATCATTCTTTGTAATAATAAAGGTAATGAAAAGCAAATTAACAGTTATGATCCAAATGTTCATTTCCTCTTCTCCATAATTTTTTTAAATGAAACTAGCCTATGCACACATCAAGAACATCCTTGATAAAAATATGGGGTAAGAAATTGGTAAACTTTCAGAGATAGTTTTCTATAGAAAACCACCATCATTGTAACTGCACAAGGTAGTAAGAAAATTAGCAGTATACAGATTTATGACCTCAGATCATACCTGAAGGTATTTTGGGGGAGTGCAAAACTGATTTTATAGCAATGGGGAACTCCTATCATTGAAAATCCTTCTACCAATGCAGACAACATCTCCTCTGCATCTTCTAGTCTTAGAAAGTAGCCTGGGTCACTGAGGGGTTAAATGGCTTGCCCATGGTTATATTTGTCAAAGGCAGGATTTGTAGTAGGTCCTTCTGAATCAAAGACTAGGACTACATTAAGCTGCCTCCAAATTTAAACATGTTAATCACCGGAGACAAAAAACCAAATGGACAAACACAACAAGATTCCCTTACTAAGAGGAAATAAAAAGAGTCCATTATAAAAGCTCTATCCAGCAGTGGAGCATAGAAAGCCCAGTTTCAGTCATGATACCTCTGAATCTTTCTCCCTGAGCCACAGTCCACATAAAGCAGGACAGCTATGGAAGTAACTTGGGATCTTCTTGGTCTCAGGTTTTTTGTGAATGCATCTCAGATCAGGTGGTAAAGCTCCCTTGCTACCAATCAGCTGCTAATCAACTTCCAATTTACTGGCAGGTAAGTCCAATAGGAATGGCAACATTCTGCTTCTCCTCATCACAGATCATCAATCTTCTGTCTATAACCCAGTCACTACAGTCATCGTTCACAGAAGCAATTTTTGCAAAGAAAGCAATCATGATTATTTAGTTACTACTTGTTATCTATAGGGTAGGCAAACCACCCTTCATGAAACAGCAGCAACCAAGTCCTAGGCATGTCACTACCACCGCTTTAACCACCCCTCAGATCATAACGGAGATAACCCACGACTCCAAAACTAAAGAGCTTTGATGTAGCAGTTCCACTCAAATCACCAGGTCTGCAGACTTTCTGCCTGTGCACCATGATCATCATCACTGAGGGAAGCAATCATTGTGAAGTACTCCTAGTCAATCAGGCCTGTACTGTAAGTGTGAAAAAATTGAGAAGAGAGATTTGATGACATTGAGAAAACACTGAGAGATTTCATTTGTGGGGATGTTGTGGACAGGATTGTCAGTCAGGTTCAGGCTTACCTTCAATGTCCATTTCAACTTTGAGCTTCTGAGATTCTCTGAATATAACATGCCACCATATCTATTATTTATTGATTTTAAAAAATACTTCAATTGATGGAATAAAATGCTGCCTTAATGGATGTATTCATACAAGCTGTCTTCTATGTTGTATATTAAAAGAATAAAACATTTTATGACAGTTGCTACCATAGACAAACTTTTAACCACTTACTGTTTATTAACATTATGTAAGACATAAAAAGGGATATACACACTCAAAGATGTCTGCAATGTCATTGAGGACATCTTGTGTAGAGACCAGACAGAAGGATGTTTTTTTATATTTGGACAATAAGGGAAGGGAAGGCAATACAAATAGATGATGACCTTGGTCCGGAGTTAATTTGGGTGGGAAAGACTGGATTTGGTCACATTTTAGACATTGTGATTACTTTCAGTAATGCTAACCAGGTCTCTGTCTCAAAAATCCATGCTCTTTGAAGTCAATAATACCCTCTTACTGCAATATGAACATGAATCATGGATCACCATAATTGCCGAAGAGTAATAATTGGGACAATGGAAAGATATATGGTGACCATGAACATATAACTATCACTTGGTTACAAGAAGTAGCATAAAGAGTATCACTAAAGAAATATATAATGAAAATCTGGTTTTCTGGCAAGATATGTAAGTAGAATGAGAAATAGTAAAATGACAGATAAGGTGGAAAAAGCAGATGACATGAATCCAAATCTTATAGGAGATTCACTGCCCAGGTGAACTTGGGAGAGTCAATTAACTTCTCTGGGCTCTAGTTTCCTCATTTGTAAAATTCAGGGGCTGAGCTAAATGATGTTGAAGTCATCTTTTATGTCTAAATCTATGATCTAAGATCCTCTGAGAGCTTGAGTGCTAATATGTTGATCATAGCTTTGACTTTCTCAAAGAATCAGATCAATTTCTCCAGTATATTTAACATACTCTACAGAGGATTTGTAGAAGGACATAGATACAAACAAGCCAAGAAGGTGAGATGTGTTCAGCATCAGTGGGAGAAGAACTCACAACAGGAAAATTATAGACTTATCAAAGTAGCATGTCCTAAAAATGGGACTCTTAACCTCATAAAGTAAGTGATAACTTAAAATAACTGAATTCTTATTTAGAAATATAATATGAGAAAGTGCTACTTCCCCTAGCACTAAATTCTTATATATTATCTATTTATCTATCTTTGCAAGGGAATTAAATTCTAGGCAAGATGACTATAATCTTAAAGTAAAAGAAAGGCGAATAAAGGGAAGTAAACACATTGTAGCCTGACTTAGGCTTAAAAGTCTCTCATGCATGGATATATTTATCTAACCTTGGTCCATGAGAAATAAATCATTCTACATCCAAATGACAGCTCAAGTGATTAGTATCTATGGACCTTTCATATCTCAAGTCACCAGCACATAAAAATGATCAGCTTTGGGCAGATAGCATCCATTAAACAGAATAAGAGCTACATTTTCAATTATGCAGCTTTGGCTAATTTACTATGTTAATGGAGAGTATCACAGTAAGAGGGAAAATAGGCTCATAAGTGCCAACATATTTGAGTCTAAAATTCAAATATAAAATACAAAAATTCTTTTTATCTGGTTCAAAATAAAGTTTCTGAAGATAAATAGACAGACCACCAAGGTAGGTGCTCTCCCAAGTTTTGGCTCTCACTCATCTTTTTTAGTATCCTCATGTACTTCCCTGCTGTCAATTATCATTCTCTTGCATTTTAATCTATATTTTTGACCCTGACCTTTAGTTCTGTATTTTCAACTGCTTCTCTAGTTTAATACTATATAATTAAATTTATCATCTTTGCCACAAATCCAGATTCTCTTCCAAAATTTCCTATTTCTGTTAATGGGATCATGGCTGACCCAGTTACACAAGTTCAAAACTTAGAATTTATCTTTGACTCCACTCTCCTATGGCTTCTGTCCAAAACCAAATAAATGGTTGTCAGATTGAACCATCTCAGTAGATGGTTCAGTTTGAAGATAGCCAATAGATTTTAAACCTGTCATTGAGTTAGGATGACTACCCTGAACATATGAGGACTTCTCATAGTAGAATGGGTTGACACGAACAATTAGTTCCAAAGGTTGTTTAATCAGTTGAAAGAAGATCTGTGGAATGCTTAAAGCTTGGTAAGATGTTGAAGATGTTAAAGTCATCCACTGTATCCTGATAGTTATCCTGACGTTTGTCTTACCATTGGATGTCAATAACTCTGGAAGAGAGAGTGAGGCTGACAATATGCACCACTCGGCCTCAGTAAAACTCAGTTCATGTGCAAGCAAAAACATCCTTCTTCTGTGATATTATTGCCCTTCTTTGAAAAAATTGAAGGATGAAAAACAGCAACAATAATAGCTTCCATAGGCTACTTTCCTTTTCTTTCTCTAAGGTTTTCCCCGCTGCGCTCATTCACTTTCATGCCTTCAGCTATAAATTCCATGCATATGATCACAAATCAATGTTCAGCCCCCAATCTTTCTCTTGAGCTCCAATGTTATTATTCCAAATGAGTATTGGACATTTTCACTTGGATGACCCATTAACAACTCAAAACCAGTAATATTTAAAATAAAATTTAAAATATTTCCCCCCAAATCTGCCCTTTCTCCTAAATTTTCTATTTTTTATGTTATTACATGATTCTCCCCATCATTCGTTCTCAAAGCCTAAGAATTATTCTCAACCATCTATTCTTCTTTACCTGCCAGTCACCGTTACCCACACTTTTCACAGTTTATCATCCTTTTCCATTCCCATTTAAATCACATTAAATCAGACCCTTAATATCTATAGCCTGGACTGCTGAAGTAAAAATTATAATTAGTTTCTGATTTTCCAATTCATCTTATAATTGAGCTGGAAAATACTAAAGAAGTATGATAGGAGGAATGAACAGCCAACAACAGTCAATGTGAAAATAATCCTGTGATGTTAATGATCTACAAGGTCAATATAAGTCAACACAATGATATACTGACCAAATAAGCTAATGTGCTCTTTTCATATTGTCCAGACCTATTAGTATTTCAATATTGTTACAAGGTGACACCTGAAATATTGTATTTAGTTATAGGTGCAGATTTAGGAAATCCAGTGACAAATTTTGAGAACATACAGAGGAATAGCCAACTAGATAATAAAAGGGCTCTACAATATGTCATGCACAGACTAGTTGAAAAGAAATTAGGACTATTTAACCTAAAGAAGACTTGCTGAAGATATGGTAGCTGTCCTTGAGCAATATTCTACAACAGATTATATCTTTAAAGTCATACAATATTTAGCTCCAAAAAGAGAGAAGATGGGGTCATGATAGTGCATTCAAGTAACTATGGGATTGCCATTTGGAGCAGAGATTAACATTATTTTTCTTGGCCCCAGAGGGAAGAACAAAGATGCATAATGTGTATTGAATGAATATTGCATGGTGGGAAAGTCATGTAATCTTTTGTTCTTTAGCTTTTCCCTCTGAAAAAAAAAATCTCAATGTCTGCCAAGGTTATTTTATGTAAGTATTTTATCCAATATTTATATTTGGGAATAAAAAGAAAAACAGTACTTAATCATTTGAGGTCCTTAAGTGAATATTTTCATAGACATTTTGACTTGCCTTAATTGAAAAACCTTAGACAACTTTGACAACATGAATTTCTAAGCAAAATGAATGATATATAATAACGTTATGATTTACATGGGAATGATTATGCTTCATAGGAAAATGATACATCATCAGCAAATTTAAAACATTTATTTCCCAGTTGATTCACTTTTTCACTTGAACCATGTGTTAAATCTGTTGTGTTAGATCTATGTGTTAGGCTATTTGTTGAGTCTACCATAATAAGATATGAGGAAAAGTTCCCTTTGCCAGATACATACATCTTCAATTTCTCTTATACTACATCAAAAAGTCATAGAACTTTGTTGCTGCATCAGTATTTCTTCTCAAAATATTCCCAAATAATTTCCCCAGAGTCTAAAAGTTATTGTTGCAATATGGGAAAAATGACAGTAGCAATATAGTTGGAATTCACTTGTTCACATGGATTCATTAGTTTCTAAACTTAAAACTCAGAAAATCCCTTATATTCTAGAATACTTATTGAAATGAAATAGATTGACACAAACCTGTTGTCCAGATTACTTATCATAGAAGGCCACACTCTATGCTTACTCTCTCTCTCTCTCTCATCTCTAAAATTATAAATTGCAGAGAAGGTGCTAACCTACATTGTTATAACGAGTTTCCTCTTATCAAAATTCCCTATGCTAATGAAATTACAGATCTGTTCCTTATTCCTGTCCTACAGAATCATGACTATGCCATAAGACAATAAATTAATGGCATAAATATAAATTCCAGGTCCTTTGAAAGATGTTACAAAGCATCTCTATTAATAGCTCTTCAAGAATATGCCTTTTTTGGTTCACTCAGCGCTAGAAGGGGGGTCTTTGGTGGGCTTCTTAACACTTCTGAATCAGAGATTTATTTGTAAAAGACTTTGTTTCTTATGCAGGCAGAAAATATCCAACAACTGGAAGAAAGATGCAATATTTCTTCTTACATTCGACCTCTGTTATAATCAACGTACCAGAAGATGATTTGGTTTTATTCATGTGGCTTCCTTCACTGAAACTTTTGAACAATGGCATTGCTCAATACTTGTTTTATTTTCTATATAACTTTTTGGTTTATGACTTCTAGGAGAGGGAAATTATTTTCTCCCAGAGGCAAAAGAGAAATGGGTTTTGGTTGGATATTTTACTTAAATGAATGTACTCTACTCATGACTTCTTTCCCTTTGTAATAGCATTAATTATCACATGTTCCTTTGACACTAATTACCCAGCAACTTAGAGCAATAATTTCAGTAAACTACTCAGTTCCGCACATTTATAAACATCCCTAATAGTGAATGAAGGTCACAGAGACACTGGAAATTCAAGAGATGACTTCTTCGAATAGGTTCCCTGATAAGAGATACAATAAAAAAAAGTACAAAAATTAACTCAAGCCAATAAAAGCATACCTTTTCATTTTTCCTTTTCAAATCTTGCTCCTTCCTTTTAATGACAACAACCCAATTTTCTTTTCATTTTATATTTTTTCATCCTGAGTACAAAGATGAAGGTTATTCCATTAATATTATAGCTGTCAGGAAGAAGGAAGTATTCCCTTAATCTCTTTTGTGATAGTCACATTCAGCAGATTTTTCATTTCCTTTCTTACATGTATGTAATTCAATATTATTTTGTTAAAGAGAAATACTTAAAGTTGAATGACAAGTGAAATTAACTACGGACAAGTAAAAGACATTGTCAAAAGAAAAACAGAAACTAAGACTTTGGCTATCGCATGGTAAAGCATGTGGTTGATCTACTAAATCCAGTGGAAACTTTGATTCTTTGGAAAGAATCTGTCCATGCAACGCACCTGCTTAAAAAAACAAAAAAATAACAAGAAAATATTCAGTGTCTCCCAAATGACTACCAAATTCCTTGAAAGAGCATTCAAGGACCCACTCAATTTGGGGACTGCTCACCTTCCCAGATTTCTCTCCCAATTCTCTTTCATGGTCCCCACAATCCATCTGTATTAGACTGCTTGCTTCCATATAATTACTTATTCAAGTGGTTCCCTTTTCCTTGAATGGACTTCTTTCTCCATATTCATCTGTCAAATTTTTTTCCCTTCTATTAAGACTTAATTGAAATATTACTGTTCCATGAAGCCCTCTGCCATTATTAACATGTATACTTTTTTTCACACACATTGATTTGCACGCATATACGTGCATAAAGTGGCTTTTTACTCCTCTAAAGACCAATAGTACTTTGCCATTAAGCAGTTCAGCTACTTCTTTTGTGTAATAGTAGGACAAAACAAATAAAAAATATAAACCACTAAGAAAAGCTGAGAGACTGCTCATTCTGTAACACTTGTTAATTACTTTAATTTTTATTTCCTAAACTAGATTTCAACATTTTTGAGGGGAGGAAACTCATCTTGTTCATATTCTCATCACCTAGATCTCATCATCCAGAAGAATTCCTTGTAGTCACTCAAAATATGTGTTGAATTTAATTGATCAAACCACTTGTCAGGGCAAAACACTGGAAAGAGTAACTTTAGGGATATGGTCAGAAGTTTTCTGAAATAGAGCAGTAGGTTATCATGAGAGTAAATTATGAGCCAATGACAACCCTCCCCTTTTTATTTGAGCACAGGGTTTTTCCAGTAAATTTCAGATTCATTTTGCTTCAAATAAACAAATGAATCACAAGTATGTTTCTACTTAAACAGATCTCTAGAATTTAAATTGAAATAACTTGGAAGTTTGCTCATTTTTTCTCCTTTTTTTGGCAAAATGTACATGAAATTAATTTTTAGGAAAAATTTACATATTTTCACATACTTGCTATGCTGTTGGGTCCTGACCAACAATGTTATTCTCCAAAGCCAGGAAACTAGGAATTTTTTTCCAATACAGGTTGAATAGAAATTATGTAGCATTATTTTTCTTATCTCTTCTAGCATTTGTCATTTTCCTTTTCTGTCATGTTGGACTCTCTGATAAGTATAATATGGTACCTCAGAAATGTTTTAATTTGTATTTCTCTAATCAATAGTGATTTAGAGCATTTTTATGTGACTATTGATAACTTATTTCTTAGATATTTTCTGAGTAGCTATATTCCTAGAATTTAGAACCTGAAGAATTTTCTAACTTGGTGACAAGTTTATCTTTTATTGAAGTATTTCCAATGCCCCTGCACTATTGCAATCCAAATAAAACAAATTCTGCAAGGCTATTCTTAATCTTACTCAAGTTTATGGTGCTAGCCCTATTTCACAACAGTCTACTTGATTGACCTTAGGCAAATTAAAGTGCTGAACTATCCTGAAATCTTTTTGAACTTTTCTATGCTGAGGTTTTTGTTCACATTTGTTCTGATGCCTGTAATGCCTTTAAAGACATAATTTCTATGAGGTGAAATCATACTAATCTTTAAAATCTTCGTGATTTCTTTGGGAAGAAAATTATTTCTCCCTTGATCAAATGCTGAAAACTTTTTTTATTTTAATGTTTATTTTTTTATTTTTTAAAAATAATTTTTAAAAATTGACTTCCACATTCTCTCCCTCACTCCCCCTCCTTCCCTACTTACTGAGAAGGTGGGCAACATGATAGCAATTACATATATGAAGTCATGCAAAGCATAATTCCATTCTAGCCATGGTTAAAAAAAAAAGCAGAGAAAAATCCCAGAAAGGTAAAAAAGTAAAAATAATATCATGTTTCAATGTACACTCAGAGCTTTTAATTCTCTCTCTGGATACGGACAACATTTTTCATTGTGGATCCTTTGGAATATTCTTGGATCAGTCTCAATCTGAGTATCTAAGTCAGTCACAGTTGATTTTCCTTACAATTTTGCTGCTACCATGTAAAATGTTCTCCTGGTTCTGCTCACTTTACTTTGCATCAGTTTATATAAGACCCAGTTTTTCTGAAGCCACTCTGCAAATCATTTCTTATAGCCCAATATTATTCCATTACAATTATATGCCACAACTTGTTCAGACACTTCCCTATTGATGAGTATTCCCTAAATTTCCAATTCCTTGTCACCACAAAAAGAGTAGTAAATACTTTTTTGTACAAATATATCCTTTCCCCTTTTCTTTGTTCTCTTTGGGATATAGAAAGAGGCACTCCTGGGTCAGAGGCTATTAGAGTTTTATTGTCCTTTGGCCATAGTTCCAAATTGTTTTCTAGAATGGTTGGACTAGTTCACAACTCCACCAGTGGTGCAAAAGTTTATCAGTTTTATTCTTATCCCCTCTAGCATTGGCTATTTTCCTTTTCTGTCATGTTGCACACTCTGATAGTATAATATGGTGCCTCAGAGGTGTTTTAATTTTCATTTTTCTAACCGATAGTGATTTAGAGCATTTTTATGTGACTATAGCTAGCTTTATTTTCTTCTTCTTAAAAGTGTCTGTTTATATTGCCTGATCATTTATCGACTGGGGAATAGCTCTTATTCTTACAAATCTGTCTCATTCACTATATATTTGAGAAATGGGATCTTTAAGAGAAAAACTTGCAGTAAACCCCTTCATTTCCTGCTTTCCTTTTCATTCTTTCTCTCCTAATTTTGGTTGAATTGTTTTTATTTGTGCAAAAAACTTTGTTTTAAAATTTCTTGTACTTAAAATTATCCATTTTACCTCATATGAGCTTCTCTATCTTTTGTTTGATCAGAAATTCTTCCCTTATTTATAGACGTGGCAGGTATCTTTTTCCATGCTCCTATAATTTGCTTATTATATTACTCATTATGTATAAATCATTTATCCATGTTGGACTTTATGTTGGTATAAGATGTGAGATGTTGCTCCAGGGCTAGTTGCTTCCAAATTGCTTTCCAGTTTTCCCAGTAATTTTTATAAAATAGTGAGTTCTTACCACAAAAGGTTGTATATTTATGTTTACCAAATACTAGATTACTATGGTAATTTACTTGTATTGTGTGCCTAATCTATACCACTGACATACCATTCTACTTCTTTTTTAAAATTTCAAAAATTTATTTTTAGTTTACAACATTCAGTTCCACAAGCTTTTGAATTTGAAATTTTCTCCCCCCCCTTTCCCCCTCCACCCATCCCCAAGAGAGGAAGCAATTCAATATAAGTTCTACATATTCATTCACATTAAACATATTTTCACATTAGTTGTGTTGCAAAGAATTTGAACCAATGGAATGAACTACCAGAAAGAAGAAACAAAACAAAAAAGAGAGAACAAATAGTATATTTTGATCAGCATTTAGACTCTGTAATTCTCTCTCTGGATGTGGATAGCATTTTCCATCATGAATATTTTGGAGTTGTCTTAGAACCTTGCATTGCTGAGAAGAGTCAAAGGTAGTCATCACACAGTGTGACTGTAACTGCATACAATATTCTCCTGGTTCTGCTCCCCTCATTAAGCATCAGTTCATAGAAGCCTTTCTGGGTTTTTCTGAAGTCTGCCTACTCATTATTTCTCATATCACAATAGTATTCCATTACATTCATATATCACAGCTTGTTCAGTCATTCCCCCATTGATGTGCAGGCCCTCAGTTTCCAATTGTTTGCCATCACAAAAAGAGTTGCTACAAATATTTTTGTTCATGTGAGTCCTTTCCCCATTTGTACGTTCTCTTTGGGATATAGCCATAGAAGTGATATTGCTGGGTTAAAGGATATATACATTTTATAAACTTTTCGGCATAGCTCCAAATTGCACTCCCAAATGGTTAGATACATTCACAACTCTACCAACAACGCATTAGTGCGACAATTTTCCCACATCTTCTCCACCATTTATCATATTCCTGTCTTATCATGTTAGACAACCTGACAGGTATTATGTGGCACCTAAAAGTTGTTTTGATTTGGTTAGATTTCTCTAATCAATAGTGATTTAGAGCATTTTTTTTATGTCTACGGATAGCTTTAATTTATTCCTCTGAAAACTGCGTGTTCATATCCTTTGAACACTTGTCAATTGGGATATGACTTGTATTCTTATATTTGACTTACTTCTCTATATATTTGAGAAATGAGGCTTTTATCAGAGACTCTCGTTGTAAAAAGTATTTCCTGGATTTCTACTTCCCTCCTAATTTTGGTTACATTGACTTTGTTTGTACAAAAATGTTATAATTTAATGTAATCAAAATTATCCATTTTGCAATTCATAATGCTGTCTATTTCTTCTTTAGTCATCCATATATCTGACAGGTAAACTAGTCCTTGTTGTCCCAGGTTGCTCATAGTATCAGCCTTTATATCTAAATCTTGAACCTATTTTGCCTTTATTTTATTATATTGTGTAAGATATTGGTTTATGCTCAGTTTCTGCCATGCTACTTTCCAGTTTTCCCAGCAGTTTTTGTCAAATAGCAAATTCTTATCCCAAAAGCTGGAGTCTTTGGGTTTATCAAACAGTAGATTACTAAAGTTATCATCTACTGTATCTTCTGGGCCCAACTTATTCCACAGATTCACCTGTCTATTGCTTAGCCAGTACCAAGTAGTTTTGATGGTTGCTGCTTTATAATACAATTTAAGATCTGGAATGACTAGGCTGCTTTTCCTAGCATTTCGTTTCCCTGCAATATTCTGGACACCAGTGTTTCTTAGCCAGTGCTGCATTATTTTGATGATTACCACTTTGAAATATTTTTGAAATCTGTTACTATTCAAGTGAGAAATTTTCTGCTTTGTTGCATTTGTCTGGTTTTTATGCTCTAATGCATAGTCAATTTTTGTGAAGATATGTCATGACATTTCTCAATTAGAGAAAAAAAGAATATACTCTTTTCTATTTCCATTCAATTTTCTCCAAAACTTAAGCACATCTAACTTTTCTAAGATTCTATTAATTTCCTTAATTTCTTTCTTATTTATATTATGGTTAAATTTATCTATTTCTGAGAGGTGAAAGTTGAAGTTCATCAGAGTATAGTTTTATTGTCTATTTCCTTCTATAGTTCATTTAACTTTTCCTTTAATAATTTTAATACTGGAAAATGACTTCTGGGAGCCAAGATGGTAGAGCAACCAGCAAATCACTGTAACTGTCCCATACTTAACTCCAAATAAGCATAAAATAGATCTCCAAGACAAATCTTGGAATATCAGAACCAACAAGGTGGGAGGGGAGCACAGTCCAGGATGGGAAGTATCCAAGAAAGCCAGAAGCAAACCTCATCTCAGCAAACCACTGGGAGATCCACTGTGGTAGAGCAGGCAAATGCCAAAACCAGGATTCCCTCCCACTCCCTGCAATGTGCCTTGTGGTAGCCCAAGGACTTGCAGACTACAACTTGAAAGAACCACCACATGCTTTGGAAACAGACCGCCTCCAGAAGCCTGACTGCCTAGTGATTCAATATAACTATGGGGGCATACAGAAACACATCACTGGACCTCAACATAAGCCAGACACCACCACTAATATCTCAGCTAAGCAGCAGGTAAGCTACCAGACTCTTATGGCTTCCAGCAGCACCAGCCAACTCCCACTCCACTCCATCAGCAAAGCATCAGCACAAGGGCCTCAAGGCAACATCAGTGCAGCACCAGGTAAACAGACAGTGCCTTTATCTTAGTGGCACAAGAAACCAGAGACAATGAACCTTCCATCCTGAGGGCAGAGCTCAAATCTAAAAGAGAGGAAAAAGGTCAAAAAAAAAAAAAAAAAAAAAGAAGAGCAAAAACTGTAAAAAAAGAACTCTGACCATAGAAAGTTATGGTGAAAAGGAAGATCAAGACACAAATTCAGAAAAGGGCAACAAAGAAAAATGAAAGTGATTTCAAGCCCAGAATGACCTCATGGAATAGGTCAAAAAGTAGCTTATGGATTTCTGGCTCCCGGGAGCCAAGATGGCAGACTTATAGTAACTACTATCTACTTCCCCTTGTTGACCTCGACCAGTCCAGAGATTATTTCCCTGGAAAAAACCCTTGAACAGTGAGAGCAGCTGAAGGGATAAACAGATGCTCAGCACAGGAGACTAGAAAGATTGCTAAGGAGGGTTCCTCTTGCTGTGGCCAAAGATGACTAGAGCATTATCAGAGCTGTCCTAGACAGTCCCACTTCAACAGACCAAGTGAAGATCCTGAACTCCAGGGGGGTGAAGCCAGCAACTTGCAGCACGAGTACTGCAGGTGTGCCTCAGGGCCCTACAGGAATCTGTAAGACACTAGACCAGAAAGCTGAGCTTGCCTATGCTCTAACTCAGCAGAGAAACCTCTGACATCCAGATCACCTCTCCCCTACATTTAATGAGCTACCTCCAGGGTAACTGAGGGGAAACCCAAAAAGACCTAAATGGCCACTGCTTTCAAACATCAGTCAGCTCAGCACCAGGTAAACTGTAGCATTTAATTTCTAGCTAAAAGAACCAGAGGCCACAATACAAAAAGCCTCAAGTTTTGGCACAAGAACTGTAGAACAGAGCTCCCTATGCTACAGATGCAGAGATCTACTTTAAAAGTCAGGAAAAGGGTTATTATCATGAGTAAAAAGCAAAGTAGAAAAGAAAAGACCACAGAATCTTTCTATGGGGACAAGGATCAAAACACAACTACCAAAGAGGTCAGCATTGAGATTGTACTCCCACTTGAAACTTCAGAAGGGAATATTAACTGATCAGAAGAACAAAGAGCCTTCTTGGAAGAGCTCTATAAGGATTTCAAAACCCAAATCAGAGAAATAGAAGAAAAACTGACCAATGATTTTAAAAATAAGAAAAAAGAATTCACTGAAGAGAACAATTCCTTAAAAAGAAAAATTGGACAAATGGAAAAAAAAATACAAAACCTAACTGGTGAAAATAACTCCTTAAAAGTAACAATTGATCAGATGGAAAAGGAGACACAAAAGTTATCAGAAGAAAACAATTTGATAAAAAAATAGAATTGGGCAAGTAGAAGTAAATGAATCTATGAGACATGAAGAATCAGTCAAATAGAATCTAAAGAATGAAAAGATAGAAGAAAATGTAAAATATCTAGTTGGAAAAACAACTGACCTGAAAAAATTATCCAGGAGAGGAAACCTAAGAATTATTGAGCTATCAGAAAGCCATGATGAAAAAAAAAGAGCCTGGACAATATCATCCAAGAAATCATCAAGAAAAATTGCCCAGAAGTCCTAGATTCAGAGGACAAAATAGTCATTGAAAGAATCCACTTTTCACCTTGTGAAAGGGACTCAAAACTAAAACCACCAAAGAATATCGTTGCCAAATTCCAGAACTATCAAGTGAATGAGAAAAGACTGCAGGCAACTAAAAAGAAACAATTCAAATATCAAAGATCTAGAGTCAGAATCACACAGGACCTTGCAGCTTCTACATTAAAAGATCAAAGGAATTAGAATAGGATAATTGGTAAGGCAAAGGAGCTGGGACTACAATCAAGGATCAATTACCCAATTAAATCGACCATAATATTTCAGTCAAGGAGATGGACATTCAATGAAATAAGGGATTTCCAGACTTTCCTGATGAAAAGGCCAGAACTCAACAGAAAATTTGATCTCCAAATGCAGGTCTTAAGAGAGGCATAAAAATGTAAACAATGGGAAAAAAAAAAACCAATATGCTACAAAATATGGGCAAACTGTTTACATCCCTATAAGGGAAGATGATAACTTTTTAATCTTGAGAATTGTATATTTATTATGTAATGTAAGAGGGATAAACATAGATAGAGGGAGGTGGTATAAATTAAATGATATGATAACAAATGTGATTTAAGGGTGTAAAAGGGATTGTAATGGGAACTGTGAAAAGGAGGAGGCAGAAAAAAAATAATTCCATCACAGGAAGAGGCAAAAAAAATATATTACAGTAGAGGGAAAGAGGGGAGGGAGATGAGTATTGTTTGAGAGGTACTATCATCTGATTGGATTCAAGGAAGATACAACAAATTCAATTAAATATAGAAATAAACTAGCCCTCTAGGTAATAGGAGTGGAAGGGGTAAAGAAAAGGGAGGGGAGACCAAAAGGGAGGGAAGAAGTAGTCAAGGAAAAGGGGATTCAAAGGTGGGGGGGCTTAAAGAAGGGAGGGAAGACTGAGGGAGTCTGTGGTCAAAAATTAAAACTCTGTTGGGGAGGGGAAGGGAGAAGGGAGGACTAAAAGCATAATCAGGGGTTGAAATAGGATGGAGGGAAAGACACAAATAGTAATCACAACTGAATGGGAATGGGATGAACTTTCCCATAAAACAAAGATGTATAGCAGAATGGATTAAAAACCATAATCCACCAATATGTTGTTTACAAGACACACATTTGAAATGGGAAGATACACATAGGGTAAATGTAAGAAGTTGGAGCAGAATTTATTGTGCTTCAGCTGATGCAAAAAAGCAAGGATAGCAATTCTAATTTCAGACAAAGCAAAGCAGAAATAGATCTAATCAAAAGAGATAAGGAAGGAAACTATATCCTGCTAAAAGGCACCATAGACAATGAAGCAATTTCATTACTAAACATATATGCTCCAAGTAGTATAGCATCCAGATTCTTAGAGGAGAAGTTAAGGGAGTTATGGGGAGAAATAGACAGCAACACTACACTAGTGGGATACCTCAAACTCTCCTTCCCTGAACTTGATAAATCTAACCTCAAAATAAACAAGAAAGAAGTTAAAGATGCAAATAGAACTCTATATAAAGTAGATATGATAGATCTCTGGAAAAAATGGAATGGGGATAGAAAGGAATATACCTTTTTTTCAGTGGTACATGGCACGTATGCAAAAATTGACCATATACTAGACCATAAAAACCTCACAATCCAGTGCAGAAAGGCAGAGATAGTCACTGCATTCTTCTCAGATCATAATGCAATATAACTTGTATGTAATTAAAGGCCATGGAAACATAAACCAAAAACTAATTGGAACAAAACAATCAAATTCTAAAGAATGAGTGGGTTAAACAACAAATTATAGAAACAGTCAACAACTTTATTCAAGAGATTGACAATAATGAGACAACCCATACCAAATTTTATAGGATATTGCAACAGCAGTTCTTAGGGGAAGTTTTATATCTTTGAGTGCCTACATGAATAGAATACAGAAAAAGAGATCAATGAATCGGGCATTCATCTGAAAAAGCTTGAAAAAAGAAAAAATTGAAAACCGCCAAGTAAATACCAAATTAGAAATACTGAAAACCAAAAGAGAGATCAATAAAATTGAAATTAAAAAAAACTATTGAGATAACAAATAAAACTAGGAGTTGTTTTTTTTAAAACCCAATAAAATAGATAAACCTTTGGTAAATTTGATTTAAAAAAAGAAAGAAAATCAAAATACCAATATCAAAAATGAAAAGGGTGAACTCACCTCCAATGAGGCAGAAATTAAAACAATAATAAGAAATGACTTTGCCCAACTGTATGCCCATAAATTTGACAATCTAAATGATATGGATGATTATTTTGAAAGATACAAATTACTCAGACTAACAGAAGAGGAAGCTGAATACTTAAATAAGCTCATCTCAGAAAAAAAATTGAACAAGCCATCAATGAACTCCCTAGGAAAAAATCTCCAGGGCCAGATGAATTCACAAGTGAATTCTATCAAACATTTAAAGAACAGGTAACTCCAATACTAAATAGACTATTTGGGAAAATTGGGGAAGAAGGAATCCTCCCAAATTCTTTTTAAAGAGCCAAAACAGAGAAAGAAAATTATAGACCATTTTTTTCTAATGAATATAGATGTAAATATTTTAAATAAGATCTTAGCAAAAAGAATACAACAACTAATCAGAAGAATAATACATTATGATCAGGTTGGACATATACCAGGAATGCAGGGCTGGCTCAATATTAGGAAGACTATTAGCATTACTGGTCATATCAACAACAAACCTAACTGAAACTACATGATTATCTCAATTGATGTAGAAAAAGCTTTTGACAAAATACAACACCTATTCCTATTGAAAACCCTAGAGAACATGGGAATAAATGGAACTTTGCCTAAAATAATTAGCAGTATCTACCTAAAACCTTCAGCAAGCATTATATGCAATGGGGATAAGCTAGATGCATTTCCAGTAAGATCGAGGTGAAACAAGAATGTCCATTATCACCACTATTACCCAATGTGGTACTAGACATATTAGCTTTAGCAATAAGAAAAGAAAAAGAAATTGAAGGAATTAGAATAGGCAAAGAAGAAACTAAGTTATCACTCTTTGCAGATGATATAATGATATACTTAGAGAATCCCAGAGAATCAAGTGAAAAAAACTACTTGAAATAATAAACAACTGGCAAAGTTGCAGGTTACAGAATAAGCCCACACCAATCTTCTGCACTTCTATATATTACTAACAAAGCCCAGGAGCAAGAGATAGAAAGAGCAATCCCATATAAAGCTAGGATATACACTATAAAATATTCGGGAATCTACCTGTCAAAACAAACCCAGGGATGATATTAACATAATTACAAAATACTCTTTACACAAATAAAGTCAGATCTAAGTAAGTGGAAAAACATCAGTTGCTTGTGGGGAGGCTGAGCCAACATAATAAAAATGACAATTCTACTTAAATTAATTTACTTATTCAGTGCTATACCAAAGGTCCAGAATATCAAGGGAACTAATGAAAAGAAATGCTAGGGAAAGCGACCTAGCTCTACCAAATCTCAGATTGTGTTATTAAGGAGTAATTATCAAAACCACTTGGTACTGGCTAAGAAACAGAAGGGTATACCAGTGGAATAGGTTAGGTACCCAAGACCCTGTAGTCAAAGAATATAGCAATCTACTGTTTGATTAACCCCAGCTTCTAGGATAAGAACTCACTGTTCTAATACTAATAGTTTTCCTAATATTGAACCAGCTCTGCATTCCTTGTCTAAATCCTACCTGATCATAATGTATTATTCTCCTGATTAGTTGCTGTATTCTTTTTGCTAAAATCTCATTTAAAATTTTTGCATCTATATGCACTAGAGAAATTGGTCTATAATTTTCTGTCTCAGTTTGGCTCCTTCTGGTCATAAAACCAAGACTCTTTTTCCCCAATTTTCCCAAATAGTGTGTATATTATTGGAATTAAAATAAACCCAGGAGAGACAATTTAAAAATTATGGGACTGCCTGAAAATCATGATAAAAAAAAGAGCCTAGACATCATCTTTCATGAAATTATCCAGGAAAACTGCCCTGATATTCTAGAAATGGAGCATAAAATAAATATTGCAAGAATCCACAATCACCTCCTGAAAGAGATCTCAAAATGGAGACTCCTAGAAACATTGCAGCCAACTTCCAGAGCTCCAAGGTGAAGGAGAAAATATTGCATCCAGCCAGAAAAAACAAAACAAAACAATTCGAGTATAGTGGAAATACAATCAGGATAACACAAGATCTAGAAGTTTCTACATTAAGGGATCATAGGACTTGGCATCTGATAGTTCAGAGGTCAAAGGAACTAAAATTTAGATCAAACATCACAAAGTTGAGTATAACACTTCAGGGGAAAAAATGGTAATTCAATGAAATAGAGGACTTTCAAGCATTCTTGATGAAAAGACTAAAACTGAATAGAAAATTTGACTTTGAAACACAAGAATTAAGAGAAGCATGAATAAAAGGTAAACAGGAAAGACAACTCATAAGGCACCTATTAATTTGAACTATTTACATTCTTACATGGAAAGATAATATTTCTGTCTCATGAGACTTTTCTAAGTATTAGGGTAGTTGGAAGAATTATATACATAGAGACAAAGGGCACCGAGTGAATTGAATATGAAGGGATGATATCAAAAAAATAAAATTAAGATGTGAGAGAGGAATACATTGGAGGGAGAAAGGGAGAAAATATAATGGAGTAAATTATCTGTCCATAGAAGAGACAAGAAAAAAGTTTTTTCAATAGAGGGGAGGAGGGGAAGGTGAGAGGGAAAGAGTGAACTTCACTCTCATTTGATTTGGCTTAAGAAGGGAATAATATGCATACTCAATTTGGTATTAAAATATGTCTTACATTATAGGAAAGTAGGAGGGAAGGGAATAAGGGGGATTGGAATTTGGGATCATGACAGAAGGGAGGGGAAATGGGAGGAGGGGTAATTAGAAGAAAGCATTTTTGAGGAGAGACAAAGTCAAAAGAGAGAATAGAATAAATGAGGGACAGGATAAGATAGAGGGAATTTCATATAGTTAGCCTTTCACAACATGACTATCATAAAAATCTTTTGCAGGACCGCACATGTATAACCTATATCAAATTGCTTGCCTTCTCAGTGGGAATGGGTGGGGAGGGAGGAAGGGAGAGAGTTGGAACTCAAGGCTTTAAAAATGAATATTATAATTTGTTTTTACATGCAACTGGGGAAGGGATAATTGGAATGCACAATGTCTTGGGGGAGGGTGGAGAGGAGAGATGGGAAGAAAATTTGGAACTCAAAATCTTGTTGAAATGTTGAAAAATGAAAAATGCTGAAAAAAAATGTTGAAAACTAAAAATAAAATAATTAATTAATAAAGGGTATAAGTCAAAACTTTTATAAGTCAGATAATATAAGAAGCTAGGAAGGGGTCACAGAGGACATGAAATTTTTCCCAATGTGTTTTTGTAATGACTGTTTTTGAGTGAAAGATCATTTTTTTTTCAAATTCTCCCAATAGTAGTCCATATTCAAATATTAGGAGGAGACTGGCCAGAGTGTGTGTGAAGGAAACATACATACACACACACATACATACATGTATATATACATATATGTATGTATATACACATGTCTATATATACACACATATATAGATACAGATATGTATTATATGTATATATACACACACACATACATACATGCATATATATAATGTGTGTGTGGGTGTAGGTATGTGGATGTATGTGTACATATATGTGTGTGTGTAAATATATTGGTATACACATATATACATACATATGTGTGGGTGTTTATATTTTAATTCTGTAAAAGTAGACTAGAATGAGGTGAAGTTTTCATTGCCAAACAGAGAAGTTACTGCTCGATCGTACAGTAAATAGGGAGCCACTAGAGTTTATTGAGGAAAGAAATGGCATCCATTAATGTTTTTGCTGTAGCCCATTCTTTCTAATTCATAGATACAGCACAGGTTTCAGGAAAATATAATAATAATAATATTACTAACAATAGCAATGATAATTAATTTCCTAAATTGAATATCAAACATCTAAAGATATTCTACTACATATCCAGTTCTGTGAGAGGTGGCATTGGCCAGTAAATGAAATTTAAAATGCCAGACCCACAGCACCAGTTGTAATAGAGGTATTTTTACAAAAGCAATTCCATTGATGTTGTTTTGTTTGGAAATATACACTTATTTTCAATGTTGATTTTTTTTTTAACTTTGGTTTTACACTTTAAAAAATGTTGTCAACTCCTGGAGGAAGGTACCTTGCCTTCCCTAGGTGTGAGATACATTCTAGATAGTGAAGATCATTAACATACTTGCAAATCATATCTACTGAAATAATTATATTAAATGGTAATATTTAGCCTTTCCTCAGGTCTCCTTAAAGTCTAAGCTGGGTTGTATACAAAGATTTATGTGCAGTTTTTAGCTTCCATCCATTGCTGGCAATAGCATTTTGCACAGAATTTTATCTTTGATGAAAAGAAGAGGAAATTATCTTTTCAGTGCATGGTAGCTAGTCAAATCTCCTGTTCCTTTACTCATTTACTTTTACAAAGTTCTAATTCAATTGTCCCTTTCACCAATGCCTCCAGTTTCTATTTTAACAATATATGCAAAGGGCTATTATGTTGAATCTAAAAACCAATAAACAGAAGTCATTGAATATTGAGCAATAAGTGAAACCTCAGTGTGAAGGGAAGTAAGGAACAATTACTTGTGAAAATTGAGTGACATAAAAACCTCTAGCTTTTTACTATACTATTGTTCCTTTAAGCATGGTTTTGTCATAATTTTTTCTAATTTTTATTAATAACAAGAGAGATCATAGAATAATGTGTTTTCTTCTATCTTCCCACCTTTAAAATAGTCAAATTATTCAGCACACATATCCTTTAGGACAAAGACCATAAGGCAGTGGGGTTCAGTGAAAAATGTAGATTTAGAGTCTGAAGAACTGAGATCAAATCTGGGTTCTACCACTTACTATATTTGTGACCTTGGACAGGATAAAACCTCTCTGCACCTGTAACAGCAAGAGCCCTTGCACACACAGGAGGGACTGGTGTACATGTTCCTAGATTTGCTTTTCTAAAAGGAAAGTACTTTAATCAAGCACATATATCATTCACTTAGCTCAGGGGAAAAAGTCAGTCCCCTGAACTTCAAAGAAAATAACAAGAATAGAAATAAAGACCAACAGACAGGGATTCCAATTGTCTGACCATAAGCAACACAAACATCACAGATCAACAGACAGATTTAACTGTTTGACGATTGCATACATGCATAGTTACCAGAGAGAGAAGCACCAACAAGGTTGGGGGTCTTCTTAATGGCTACTCAGAGTCTCATCTGACCAAATACTTCCAATGAGTAAGCCCTAAAACAAAACCTCACCTCGGAGTAAAATATACACTTTTCAGAGCTAGAGGGCATCACAACTCTTTGGAATTAGTGCCTCATTAGAAATTAACAAAAGATGTGGGCCTTCCTGCAAAACAAATCTCCCCTAATCAAGTTTCCTTTAATGGGCAGGCCCATTAATGGTGGGGAAGATCTTTAACTCTCATTAAGATAATTAACATTAAAGCACCTCAGTTTGCTCTTTTCTAAAATGTGAGGCTTCAGTTCAACAATTTGTAAAATCTTTTTCTAGATCAAAAATATTACTGGGGTCTTAGTGTTTGTAAGGAAGTTTGAGTGCCAGACAGAGACTCTGGGAAGCTGCTTTAAGGAAACCCTCAGCTTGGAAAACCCAGATGTCAATGCTTCCCTCTCTGATTCCAAGAGAAAACATACTCTAAATTTCATCTGTGTGTTGATTTAAAAAATAATGATTTCTTTCAAATAATTGTTTAATTTAAGAATTTAAGAGGGTGGAGTACAGCCAAGATCACAGAGTAGAAAAATGGACCTGCTTCAGCTCTGCCCCCATAACCCATAAAATGCCTATAAAAATGACTCTAAATGAATTCTAGAGCAGCAGAAGCCACAAAACAGCAGAGTAAAAGAGATTTCCAGCCCAAGACAGCAGTCTGTCACACTGGGCTTAGAATGGAGTGCAGCTCAGCCTTGACCGTGAGCATGGCACAGACAGGATTAGAGCAGGCTTCAGGCCACAGAATCATGGATAGCAGCTGCACAACCCAAATATCTCACCCCACAAACACCAAAGACTGCTTCAAAGGTCAATGAGAAAACTCTTTCACCTGGGTGAGACAGGAACAAGGTCAAGTCTCAGCACTGGCCCCAGTGCAGCAGCAATCATTGCAGCAACATACATTTTTGGAGCCTGGTTCTAAAGACAATGGGAGAATTGAGCATCTGATCTCAGTCTCAGTCCTGAGTGGCAGCCCTGGGATGAGGAGGAGTGCTGGCATGGAGGAGCTGCTGGAGCTCCTGGAGAGGGAATCCTACTCACAGATCTTGGGCAGAAAAGCTTGTGGTTGTTCCCAGACCAGGGTGCAGGCCAAGAGAGGAGCAAGCACCTCTCTGATTATTGTGCCACCTTGGAGGAAAGAAAAACTTACAGGTCCTTAGAGTATACCTTCCACGTGACAAAGGACTCAAGAAGTCAAGTAACTGGCTGGAAAAATGCCCAAAAAGGAAAAAAAAAATAAGACTATAGAAGGTTACTTTCTTGGTGAACAGGCATTTCCTTCCATTCTTTCAGATGAGGAAGAACAAAGCATACCATCAGAGGAAGACATAAAAGTCAAGGCTTCTACATCCAAAACCTTCAAAAAAATATGCAATGGTCTCAGGTCATGGGAGGGTTCAAAAAAATTTTGAAAATCAAGCAAGGGAGGTGGAGGAAAAATTGGAAAGAGAAATGAGAGCAGTGCAAGAAAACTATGAAAAGCAAGTCAACAGCTTACCAAAGGAGAACCAAAAAATGCTGAGGAAAATAGCACCTTTAAAAATAGACTTACCCAAATGGCAAAAGAGGTCCAAAAAGCCAATGAGGAGAAGAATGCTTTTAATAGCAGAATTAGTCAAATGGAAAAGGAGGTTCAAAAGCTCACTGAAGAAAATAGTTCTTTAAAAGTTAGAATGGAGCAGATGGAAGCTAATGACTTTATGAAAAACCAAGATCAAAATAATGAAAAAATAAAAGACAATATGAAATATCTCACTGGAAAAACAACTGACATGTAAAATAGATCCAGGGGAGATAATTTAAAAATTATTGGTCTACCTGAAAACCATGATCAAAAAAAGTCTAGACATCATCTTCCAAGAAATTATCAAGGAAAATTGCTCTGATATTCTAGAACCAAAGAGTAAAGTAGAAATGGAAAGAATTTAATGATTACTTCCTGACAGAAACCCCAAAAGCAAAACGCCTAGCTACATTGTAACCAAATTCCAGAGTTTCCAGGTCAAGGAGAAAATATTATAAACAGCCAGAAAGAAACAATTCAAGTATTGTGGAAATATAATCAGGATAACACAGGATTTAGAAGCTTCTACACTAAGGGATCAAAGGTTCAAAGGTCTTGGAATATGATATTCCAGAGGTCAAAAGAAATAGGAATAAAACAAAGAGTCATCAACCCAGAAAAAGTGAGTATAATACTTGAGGGAAATAATGAATTTCAATGAAATAGAGGACATCCAATCATTTTTGTTGAAAAGACCAGAGCCGAATAGAAAATTTGACTTTCAAATACAAGAATCTAGAGAAACATGAAAAGGTAAACAGGAAAGAGAAGCCTTAAGGAACTCATTAAATCTGAAATGTTTTCATTACTAAGAGGAAAGATGTTATTTGCAACTCATGAGACTTTTTTCAGTATTAGGGTAGTTAGAGGGAATATATATATATATGTGTGTGTGTGTGTGTGTGTGTGTATGCATGGGTATGTATGTGTATATTATATCTATGCACATATATGTATATGTACATGTGTATGTGTATACATATATATACATATATGTATGTGTGTATGTGTATACATACATATTATATATACAGAGGGCACCAGGTGAGCTGAATGGGAAAAAAGAGTACCTAAAAAAATAAAATTTACTGTTGAATTGAATGTACTAGAAGTAAGAGAAAGGGAGATATAGAATGTTGCAAATCATTTTACATACAAGATGGAAGAAACAGCTACTACAATGGAGGTGAAGAGAGGGAGATGAAAGGAAATTGAGGCTTACTCTCATGGGATTTGGCTTAAGGAGGGAATAACACAAGTTTAATTGGATATGGAAATCTATTTTACCCTGCAGGAAGGCAGGAGGAAGGGGATATGAAGGGAAGATAATAGAAGGGACAGCAAACTGGGGAAAGGGAAAATCAGAAGCAAACACTATTGTGGGAGGACAGTTCAAGGGAGAGAATGGAATAAATGAAGGGCGGAATAGGACAGAGGGAAATGTGGTTAGTCTTTTACAACATAACTATTATGGAAGTGCTTCACATTGTTACACATATATGACCTATATTGAATTGCATGTTTTCTCAATGAGAGTGAGTGGGGAGGGAGGGAGAGAGTATGGAACTCAAAACTTTAAGAATGAATGTTAAAAATTGTTCTAGTATACAACTGGAAATTCAGCTATTCAGGCAATGGAGTATAGAAATTCATTTTCCCCTACAGGAAAATAGTGGAGAAGGAGGATGGAAGAACTGTGGGTAATAGAAGGGAGGACAGACTGGAGGAAGAGGTGGATAGGGTACATGCTGTCCTGGGGTAGGGATTGGGAAGAGATGGGAAAAAAAATTTGAATTCAAATTATTGTGGAAGTGAATGCTAAGAACTGAAAAATAAATAAATTATATATTTAAAATCTTTCATAATGACAGAGTGTTCAACTTTTCCAGACTTGTTACACCTTTCTTCTGACACTCTAAGCATGGAGGGAAATATAGTTAGTCTGTCACAACATGCCTACTATTGAAGTCTTTAGCAAAACTACACATATGTAGCCTATATTGAATTGCTTGCCTTCTCAGTGGGGATGTGTGGGGACCAAGGAAGGCAGAGAAGTTGGAACTCAAAATTTTAGAGAATGTTGAGAATGTTGAGAATTGTTTTTGCATGCAATTGGGAAATAAGAAATACTGGTAATGGGGTATAGAAATCTATCTTGTCCTACAGGAAAAGATAGTAGATGGGGATAAGGGAAGAGAGTAGTGTGACAGAAGGGCAGGCAGAGTGGGGGAAGTTGTAATCAGAATGCTTGGTGTTTTGGGATTGGAGAGGGGAGAGATGGGGAGAAAATTTGGAATTCAAAATCTTGTGGAAATAAATGTTGAAAACTAAAAATTAATGAATTAATTCATAAAAAATACTTATCTCTGCCATGTCTTCTTCACTTTGGCTATCACCTCCATTGTTTCCTCTTATGAAAATGAGATTCTACCTCTGAAACCATCTTGGGCTTTGGTAGCCTTGCTTTGACTTTATTTTTTCTTTCAGTTTCTAGGCCTCCATAAACTTTCTGAACATCTCAAACGATTCCACTTGTCTGTATACTCTCTTGTACCCCATTTGCTTTCTGGCTCTTCTCTACGTGTTATCTTCACTTCTTATATTTAAAGGTAAGCGACTTTTCTAGGTCAGGATAGTTTAGTTTCTTTTTTATTTTCAGGTATCAAATGTGTACTTCATAGAAGTGTTTCTCAATTTCTCTGTCTCTGTCTCTCTGTCAACTACCTCATTTATCTTTCAAAGGGGAAGAATGCACTCCTTACTCCTGTCAGAGTTCCAAGAGCAGAAAGCAGAGCACATTTTCTTGGTCTTCATATGGAGTACCATGGGTAGATTTGGTTGTATAGTTTGTCTTTAGATTTGGAGGGAGAGGGAAGTAGGAATGGGATTGAGTATTTCAATCCATTGTATCTTTTGTGCTTAAAGAAAATTTAATGGAACATAAACACTATCAGGAAACAGAAAAATTCTTTTATTTTGAAAGACTGCAGCATTTTGAAGAAAAAATTGTTCAAAAATATTTAGAGTTTGTCCTCTTGATAATGCTTAGGTAATAAAGGATCAAATATAGAAACCTGAAAAATGCAGCACACTAGTTCTATTCTATTTACTGGCAGACAAACTACCTCATTAACGTAATCCTTGTACTAAAGCACTGAGTCATATCACCTTAACATTTTATATATGGCAATTCATATTTTTTGCAAGTAAATTTATAAATAATACCCTTGTCCTTTAACTGAAAGATGTATGCCCCATTCAATCAACAGAGCTCTAGTTTTACTTTGGTGAGGATATTAACTAAAATAGGGAGATACAGGCAATCAATCAGAGTCTGTCAACAGCATGAATGCAATTTAAACTTTAATTTTGACTTTGATACTTCAAGGATCTGTGATTCCATTGTTATACATTCTCCTTTCCCCAATAACAGTTAAATTATTCCTCATGAGTTGTAATAGCTGAAAAAAATGCATTGTCTATTGGACCATCCCTTGGGGATGAATATCTCCAAGTTTAATTGGAGAGGAAAGACCTAATATATATCTTTCAACCATGTGGGGTTACCATTTTATGACAAATAACATTTAATTTTTTCTGTTTGTTTTTATAAAATTATTTTATTTTTAACTTATGGAATAAAACAAGCATTTCCTTAATGCAGTATAATAAAAAAAGAAGATTGCACATGAAACTGAAAGTTTATTATATAGTTTGCTATCCTTTTTAAATACATAATAAAAATGCCATATAAATTTTTCTCTTTTTTCTTTCTCTAGTCCCTGCCTTACAGAGGGCTAATGTATCTGTGTATGTGTGCATACACCTGCATGCATATATATATATGCATATACACATATACATATGTGTGTCCATACACACACACACATATATATATATGTAAACTCTTTCTATACATATTTTTATTAGTACTTTCTCTGGTTGCAGATAGTATCTTCCTTCATTGGTTCTTTGTAATTAGGTTGGGTATTTATAATCATCAAAATGACTTATTTGCTCAAAGTTATTAAAACAATACTGCTGTTACTGTATACAACATTCTCTTGCTTCTGCTCCTTCTGTTCTTCATTATTTCATGCAATTCTATCCATGTTTTTCTAAGATAATCAAACTCATGGATAATTTTAACACAGTAGTATTCCATCATAATCATGTACCATATTTTGTCCAGCTGTTCCTCAATTGACAGGTATCCCTGCATTTTCCAATTCTTTGCCACTGCAAAGAAAGTCAATATGGATATTTTAGAACATATAGATTATTTTTCTTTTTTCCTAATCACTTTTTGAAATAGACCAGGTAATGGTATTTCTGTGTCAAAGGGTATATAATAACTCTTGGGGCATAATTCCAGATTGCTCTGCAAAATGGTTGCATCAGTTTATAGTTCTACCAATAATGTATTAGTGTACCAATTTTTTCACATCCCCTCTAATATTTGTTGCTTTCTCCTTCAAAAATTAGCCAGTTTAATAAGTATAAAATGATACCTCCAGGTTGTTTCAATTTGCATTTCTCTAATCAATAATGTTTTAGAGCATTTTTTTCATGTGACTATAAATTGTTTGGATTTCTTCTTTGGAAAACTGCCTATTCATATACTTTGACCATTTATCAATTGAGGAACGACTATGTTCTTATAGGTTTGAAGAAGTTCTTTATATATTTGAGATATGAAACATTTGTCTGAGAAACTGCCTATAATGATTTTCCTAATTTAAGTTTTCCTTCTGATCTTGGCTACATTTGTTTTTCTTCTACAAACACTTTTTAATTTAATGTAATCAAAGTTATCCATTTGACATTTCACTCTACTGCTATCTATTGCTTGTTCATAAATTGTTTACCTATCCATAAGTCTGATGAGTACTGTGTGCCATGTTCTTCCAATTTTGTTATAATATTTCTCTTTTTATCTAAGTCATGTATGCATTTTGGCCTTATCTTGGTAAATGGTATAAGATATTGGTCTATGTCCAATTTCTTCCATACTACTTTCCAGTTTTCTTAACATTTTCTTACCTAATAGTGAATTTTTGTCCCAAAGTTTCAATCTTTACATTTGTCAAACATACAGTCATTTAGTACTCTTTATTGTAAATTTTACTTTTTTTGTAAATCAGTAAAATACTTTTTGATAATTGAATTGGGATTACAATGGATAAAAAAATTGGTTTAGGTAACATTGTTATTTTTATTATAGCAGCCCTGCCTATCCATGAACAACTAATATTCTCCAACTATTTAAATCTGCTGTTATTTGTATAAAAAGTATTTTTTTTAACTTTATATAGTTCCTGAGTTTTTTTGTCAGGTTTACTCCCAGTTGTTTTAGACTGTCTAGAGTTAGTTTAAATGGGATGTCTCTTAGTAACTCTTCTTATAGGATTTTGCTTATGATATACAGGAAAGCTGATGATTTATGTGGATTTACTTCATATCCTGCTACTTTGCTAAAATGAGTAATTATTTTAACTAACTTTTTAGTTGAATCATTGGGATTTTCAAAGTGTGTCATTATATCATATGTAAAAAAAGAGATTGTTTTATTAGCTCCTTTTCTATTCTCGTTTCTTCTATTTTTTTCTTCTCATTGCCATTGCTAGGATTTCCAATCCATTATTTAATAATGAATAATATTGGATGACACTGGGCATCCTTGTTTCATACCTCATCATGATGGGGAAACTTTTTTCCTCATAAAAAATTATGCTTGCTGATGGTTGTAGATAAATATTTTCTTTTATCAATTTAAACAAATTTTCACTTATAGCAATACTTTGAAGTCTTTTTAGTAGAGATGAGTGTTGTATTTTATCTAAAGACTTTTCTACATCTATTGACATAATATGACTTTTAAAATTTTATTATTAAAATAATCAATTATGTTAATAGTTTTCCTTCTAGTAATCCATCCCTGCATGCCTGGTATAAATTTCACTTGATCATAATTAATAATCTTTGTAATATATTGTTGTAAACTTTCAGCTAATATTTTATTTAGGATTTTGCATTTATATTCATTAATGAAATGAGTCTATAGTTTTCTCTCTACTTTTATTCTTCTTGGCTTAGGTTCAGTATCATATTTCATAAAAGGAATTTGGTAGGATCCTTTCTTTAATAATTTATTTAATATTGGAATTAATTCCAATTGGAAAGAAGTTCATCTTTAAATGTTTGATAGAATTCACTTGTAAATTGGTCTGGTCCTGGTGCTTTTTTCTTAGGAAGTTCATTTATGATCTGTTGATTTTCTGTATATGTAGATATTTTATTTCCTCTCCTGCTAATATAGACTTTTTTTGGTATTCTTCCATTTCACTTAAATTGTTAAATTTATTAGTATATAATTGGTCAAAGTAACATTATAATTACTTTAATTTCATCTTCACTAATGGTATACTTATCCTTTCCATTTTTAATACTAGTGGTATGGTTTTCTTTTCTCTTTTAAAAAATCAAATTAACCATTGATTTAGCTATTTTTTTTTTCATAAAAAAACTTCTAGTTTTACTTATTAACTTACTGGTATTTTATATTTAATTTTTTTAAAAGAAGTTATTTGCATAGATGTTATAGGGGGATTTTAGTGCCTGTTGTTAAATGAAGAAATAGTTAGAATTTTAAGAACTCTACTTTTGAATCCATTGAACGATTATTTCCACAGATGCCAGATGATTTTTATTTTGTAGGACAGACAGAGGAGTAGCTGTGTTCTCAAGGAAAAAAAAATAAGGGATGTTTGAGAACAATGAGAGGATCAGTGGTTGAAAAAAGGGAGACATCTTCTTCTTTTAGAAACACTCTAGGTGTCATGGTGCAGTTGATAGAGCACTAACCTCAATGCCAAAATATCTGCCACATGCTAGTCACTCAATAAATATTTATTGACTTGACTTGGGTTGGGTTCAAGTCCTTCCTCTGGCATGCACTGTTTGAGTGACTCTGGACAAGACATTTAACTGTTCAGCACTCTAGGTAGAAATGTCCAACACACTGCCCATAGGATGTGACCCACGGCACCCTTAAGTGCAACCTGAACAAGATTAAATTGTATTGGGAAATATTTGACAAAATAAATAAAAATACAATTAGATAAATATTATTGATATTTTGTTTCCTAAATCAGTATACACTTTCAGGGTTCCTTTAGTATAGTTTAATGACCCCCATTTCTATTTGAGCTTGATACTCCTGTTCCAAGCAACTCTCTAAAAATGTAGAGAAACTACTGACTTTCATTGATCAGGGATGTTTCTCCACGCAGGTATTCCTAATAGCAATGAGATCAAAAGTCCATTCTTCTCCCCAGCAGTATTAAATAAACGTTAGTTTTTCTTTTTGTTGTTGTCTTTTTACCTAGCTAATCCTTGGAGCTGTCTGGAAATTGATCGATTTTATAGACAAAATAGAAGTAATATAATATGGGGTATCTGGCTTAACTTTTTCTGTTGTTGTACCAATGCTCCCAGAAGGAAGATCTTGTGGTTGAGTCAGTGACTGGTCTATGTCTTCCACATTCTCCCCAAAGAATTCCTAGAAATCTCCATCTCACCTGTTGGGTCAGTTAGCAATGAAAAGGGTTGAGACAGAATGAAATTCATATCTAGGGAGGAGAGATTCAGAGATATCAAGGGTCCTCAACACTGTGAAACCATCCTGCTTTAAGCAGTATCAAGGTAATGATTCAGAATTTCCTATTTGGTGGAAATGGGTGTAGAAAGAATAGCTAGTTTCACAAACTGGTGTTTAAGAAAGAACATGAGACTATCCTCCCCATAAACTTTCCTCTCACTGAATCCAAAGTAAAATTTAGTGTGCCTTCTCCCTATTTGCATCTAGCTGCAGTTTTGGAACTTGTTTCCCCTTTCAACCTCATTTTCATGGTATCCCTACCATACTGCCTGCATTCTTGCAATCATATTTATTACCCTTTCAAGGGAATTTTGACCTTTTTTTGCCTTCCCTTCCCTTCTCTTCCCTTCCCTTCCCTTCCCTTCCCTTCCCTTCCCTTTCCTTCCCTTCCCTTCCCTTCCCTTCCCTTCCCTTCCCTTCCCTTCCCTTCCCTTCCCTTCCCTTCCCTTCCCTTCCTCCCTTCCCTTCCCTTCCCTTCCCTTCCCTTCCCTTCCCTTCCCTTCCCTTCCCTTCCCTTCCCTTCCCTATTTCTTGTCTCCCCTAAAGCCTTGGACCCCATGCACTCTGAAGCCCGTGGGTTGAACAGCAAAGTGTCCCTGCCCAACCCCCACTCAGTGGCTGCTTTTGGACCCTTCTGGTTTACAGTGAATGTCACTAGTAACAATTTCTCTTGGAAACAACAACCCTGAGGTTTCTGACCCTCCCAGAGTGATTTATCTATTTATTTTGTCTTTTCTATTAAAGGGGCCATTTAAAGAGTCCTGTTCACTAAATGGGAATTACCTCACCTTAAAAGAGCACTTGAAAAGGTCTCAGCCTAAAAGGCCAAACACTCCCATTGCATCTTTCACCATCTCCAGACGTCTGATGGATATCTAGTCATTGGTTCCAGATGGCTCAGGAGGAGAAAGTGAGGCTGGTGATCTTATGGCCCTCCCTCATTCAAAACAAAGTCAAGTACAAGTCATGTCATTATTTCTCTGATGTCATAGTCCTCTTTGAAAATGAAGGAGAAACACAAAGAATGATTAGTACCTTGAATCACTTTGTAGCTTGATGAGATCTCACAATAGGACTTTAGTGAAGAAAAACCCAATTTTACTTTATTTTTTGCTGATTTGGGACTTTGATAACAATTTTGTGAATGAAAAGGCATAAAGGGCTAAGGATCTTGTTACTGCCTTTTGATATAATCCTGGATTAAATTCTAAATTGGCTGGTTCCCCAAAATGAAAAGAAATTCAAAGTCTTTAACATTTTTCACCTTACTGTTTGATCCTTTGCTGAAATAACTAAGTGAGGGAACAAAGATGGTAAGAACCAAATTGAACAGGACTGAGATTTAGAGAGCCTACTATGTTAAAAGGGGGTATTTCTCAAAATAGGGTTCAAAAGAGAGTGAATCATCAATGACATTCCCTTTGAATGAGAATAGTTTGTTTTGCACACAGACTATAGAAAGAGGCACACAAATTCCCTGCCTATCCTGGGCAGATAAGAAATGAACCTTACTAATTTTTTTGCCTTTTTTTGTGACATGGTATAGAGATATCTCTAACTGGTTCATTTTCTATAAGGCAAACAGAAAGGAAAGGATTTGCCAAAATGATATTCGTATCATTTTACAGCTGACTAAACCCACATTTCCTTGTGACTCCTCATCTCAGCAGTCAAGGGAAACCATAGAGCAGATCGAAACTAACAGAAAGCAAGGAGCATGATTTACATGATCTGAAATGACATGAGTTTCTGTAACATGGATACGGACAACAAACCAAGAGCAAGTAACAAGGTTAACTATTAAAGGGAAATGGAAAGGGTATAAAATAAAGCCCATTGGGAGGGGGTACTTTCAGGAGAAGCAGTGACTTGCTTCCTTTCCTTGATATACCAGACCAATCCATTTCAGTCTTTTTCTATTGCCTTTTAAACTGACGTGGGAGGGTGGGGATGTGAATGAGATTGCAATGGCATTAAGGAGGGAAAACACCTGCTATGTACCCAGAACTTTATAAAAGTATTCTCACGTGATACTCACAATAACCCTGAGAGTTAGACATTATTATCTCCACTTTACAATTAAGAAAACTGAGGCAGACCAAGACTATGTAACTTGTCTAGGGTCATACAGCTAGTAAATATCTGAAGCTATTTTGAACTTTGGTGTTCCTGACTCCAGTCCAGTGCCCTAGCTGCTGAACCAACTAGATGGGGCTTAATGAGGAGTTTAAGACTCTCACTCTGTTTTTCTTTTTCTCTGTCTCTGTTTCTGCCTCTGTTCCTCTCTCTCTTTCTCTGTCTTTGTCTATTTCTATGAGTATCTGTTTCTCCCTGTGTGTCTGTTTCTCTCAGCCTTCTTTTTCTGAGGTTACATATAGAACATATAGAACAATTTATATGAAGTTTCCACATCTTTCCAGAAGATTATGTGCTACCTTCAAATAAATTTTAAGTCTTTCCTTTAGCATTCTTATATTCTGAAGTATTTTGAAGGATTTTTGATTTTAGCAGTGTGGATGTTTACTCCATGGATACTGGCTAAAATCCCTCACCATGTAAAGTCCCATGTGATTCTTGTCCATATTTCTCCATAAATCCTCTATAATGTCATCTCTTGTTCCTTTACTACTTAATTGCTATAAATGTACCAAGCTGACTCTTCCTCTCTTTTGTCCCATTCTTGCTGTATGACAGGCCCATGTTTTCTTCTGGCCATATGCATCCTTGAAACATATCCCGTTTCTTCTCTGAGGGGTTGGTCATTGTTGGTATTGATGGAATCCTAAAAAAGAAACTACCCCCAGGCCCCAATAGTCTAATTTCCTTATGAGTCTCCCTGAACAAGAGGCATGCCCTGATTTGACCGCACGATCTGGCTTTAACCACATCATAGGTCCCCAAACACAATCATAGGCAGGTCCACTGCCTCTAGTGAGCCACTGCCCCCAGACTCAATATAGCTACTGCCCCTAACTAGTCACTGCCCATAGATCCAATTTACATATTTACACAAATGTGTCCATCCACTCAACCACAATCACATCATCCATTTAGCCCAAGACAGGACCACAATACCTAACTATTCATCTAAACGAGACAGGACCACAATAGCTAGCAAATAAGAAAGCAGAATGATTAGGAAGTTTGACCACTGAAGCATAGAAAGGACTTCCCCTAAGGTAGTGTCTGCATAGTAATAGTACTAGGCCTAGTATAGTAATAGTAATATTAGTAATATTAATAGACCTAGAGTAAACTTATGACATAGAGAAGCTTATTATAATTATCATACATAAATGCCCTCCCCAATTTTGTTTTATTCTGTATGTATTATGAGTAAGGGCATGCACAATTCCACTGAGATTGGGACCACTACCCATTACCTAATCCCTTAACAAACCCCTTCTGTCTTTATAATATTAATCATAGTCCCATATTCTATGTAAATTTTGATTGTGTAATTAACATCATACGCTCCATAAAGCTGTCTGTCTTGCATTAGTGAAATTGCTAGTTCTCTGAGGAGCTTAGCAATTCACCTGGCCATAAAACCTCAAAATCACAATCTCCTAGTTGGCTTGGAGTTTGCCTGTGAAATTCTTCGAGATATCCTGCTGTAACACAGCATGACATCATCTGTATGATGTAGACTCCAGCACCTATGATATGCCTTTCCATTGCCCAGGCTGCAAAGTATGATCCTTATATCACTTGCTTGAAGCCACAAATAAGAAAGAACAGTTAGAAACAAAATATTTTTCTTTCTTATAAAAATCAAGAAGAGTTGAGCTTGTATATTTTATTTTGCCAGTAGTTGGTGCTATTTGAAACAAATTGCTTTCCCACCAGGAATTTCTTAAAATTCTTTTTCAGGCAATGGAAAAAAGTTAGTTTTATAGATTTTTATTATTTGTATCAGTTTTGTTAGTTGGGCATTTTTAAAAATTTATTTGGGATAAGGGATGCCTGTTCATTACTGAGAGCAGACTAGCAAAGTAATATGAGTAAGTGGGGGTTGAAGAATAAACTAAAATTTTCAAATTTTATTAAAGTATTCCTGAAAATGCATGTAAGTGAAGCCCTATGGTAGAATTAATAAAAAAGCTGACTTTAGAGTCAAGAAGACTAGATTTCAAGTCAGCACTTATGTTACAATATCTGTGGGATCACAGATAAGTCATTTCAACCCTCTCGCATTTCAGCTTTGACCCACTCAGGTATTCTTTGAGAGTTGAAGACACCCAGAGTAAATGATGAGTTTCACTTGTAGAAAGAGATTCCTATACCAATAAAATTATAGGTGCTGAAATAAATAAAAAAGAAATTTGCATGTGTCTTTAAAAGTATGAGGAAGAATATTGATTTAAGGAAAACTATTGGAGAACAAAGGTGGAAATGAAAAGAGGAAGTAGAACTGGAGGAAGTAGAAGAGGAAATGAACTGTTGGAGTGTAAAAGTTACTATTGGAGTTTGTTTTCTTTCTAAGTCAATTAATTCGTCCAGAAAATAAATTGATTTAATCATTTCATGAAGACAGATTTTAAATTTCTTAGAATTTTGTAAAATGCTTTTCTTTAAATACTATCCATTTTTGAGAACTAGTCGCCTCAGAATATTATTTATTTAGTTAATGACTGAAGTCATTCAGAATTAGAAAGCTTGGAAGGACTAGAAAAAAGTTATCTGATCCAACCCTCTGACTCCAGAAAAGGTAAAAAAAAAAATAAAAGCAAATTAAAATAGCTTTCTTTCTCAATTTTTAAAACATTTTCCTGAAACGAAGATCCTGCAGGCTTACATAAAAAAATCTTTATCAATATTTTTGACCTGATGATATGTAAACAAATTTATTCTGACTGAAAGTTAATGCCATTTCCTATTTAATTGTTCACTTTTGTGGAGAACACCTGGTTCAATACACTACTAAAACTTCATCTCTATGATTTTGCTAGCATATTTATAGCTTTGCCTTCTAAGAATGGTATTTTTTTTTTTACTCCCTTCTGAAAGAGGTTGAACTATGGAACATGATGTGTTCTTACCTTATGAGAAGAATACAATCTGATTCCTTCTAGGAATACTGTCATTAAGGAATTTCATAAATATAGCGTCCAGAATAGAAACACAGACAGTTAGTTTTAGAAAGGACATACTATAGCCTCCTCATTTAGTAGATAAAAAAAAAAAAACTGAGGTGAATTAATCAGCAAATGTGTTAAGTTCCCTACTGTCAGTCAGGTACTTTGCTAGGCCTTGAAGATAGACAAAAATGAACGAATCCCTGCTCTCAAGAAACCTACATTTTTTCCTTGTTCATTTATTTTGCCTGGGCCCAGTGTTTGTAATTATTTCTTTTACTCAAAGCACATTTATTGACCAACTACACCAATGTGCTAGTTTTGATAAAAATGAAAAGTATGATTTTTATATAAATATGGTGGTCAAGAAATTAAATGTTTCCCTAAGTACAATGTTTTATCTAAATTTTTTTCTCTCTTCCCACCTACAACAGTACTCAGTACTTAAGGGAATCTCATAAATGTTTGTTGCATTTAAATAATTTATATTTCAATCATTTAGTTCAATTATTTGTCATTAATATGTAGAACATGCGGAAAGTTGTAATGAGGATCACTATGGCAAAGATCTTCTCATCCCATATGTTAGTCTTTGTTTTCTGTTGAAAACTATTCAGATCTATAAAATCTTTCTAAAAATTTGTTTACTTTAACATTTATTTAAAAATTGATTTCTAAATTTCTCCCTCCTTCAAGAGTCTCCCCCACTATATTGCCAATGTGATATCCACAGTAGCTGTGAATATGCCAGCATAGTTCCAGGTTTGAATCATAAGATATAACAGACTCTTTACATTGAAGACAGAACTAAGACATTTATCCAAACACTAAAAACCAAATCCATCATAGTAACAAAGAAGTCTATACACATTATCAGGTCTTCCTACAAACCAACTCCCTTAAACAACATCACTCCCTCTCTCACTCAGAGTCCTGCCTTGCTTCCTCTCTCTTTCCCAGCTCTGTCGTGCTCTGTCTCACTTACTCTCAGCTCTGCTTCACCCATCTCTGCTCCATGTGACTCAGGCTTCCATGTGACTAAAGCAGGTCACATAGATCTCTTAATGGATGAGAAAGAGCTTCCCATTTCATTAACAGTACACTCACACACTGAGAAGGCAAGAAAAATGATATCAATTATATGAAATCATGCAAAACACATTTCAATATTAGTATGTTGAAAAAAAAAGCAGGAAACACAGAACTGAAATAGTATGCTTCAATCCTCATTCAGAATCCATGTCTGGAGGTGGAGGGCATTTTTCATCATGGGTCCTTTAGCATTATCTAGGAAAGTCTTACACAACCATCATCTTAACAATTTTGCTGTTTCTGTGTACAATATTCTCATGATTTTGCACACGTCATTTTGCATCAATTCATTTAAATCTTGCCATGTGTTTTTTTAAATGATGCTGCCATTCTTTCTTTTAGCACAATAGTAGACCATCACAAACACACACCACAACTTGTTCAATCATCCCCAGTCTATAGGTATCCTCTCAATTTCCAATTCTTTGTCACTATAAAAAGTGCTACTATAAATATTTTTGTACATATAGGCTCTTCTCCCTTTTCTTTGATCTCCTTGGGATACAGACTCATTAGTGATATTGATGGGTCAGTTGATGAGTCACAGTTTTATTACCCTTTGGCTATAGTTCCAAATTATTCTCCAGAATAATTGAACCAGTTAAATCCAATGATAAGGTATTCGTGTCCCAATTTTTCCATATACCCTCCAGCATTTGTCATTGTCCTTTTGTTTCACGTTAGACAATCTGATAGGTAGGTGTGAGTTGGGATTTCAGTTGTTTTAATGTGCATTTATCTAATTATTAGTGATCCAGAGCAGTTTGTCATATGCTTATTGGTAGCTTTGACTTTTTCTTTTGAAAACTGCCTATTCATTAATTGTTGAAGAGAGTTGCTATAAACATTCCCATTCCCTTTCAAAGTTGTAATTACTATTTGTAAATTTCTCTCCATCTTATTTTTCCTTGTTATTTTCTCTCAGCATCTCTTTTTACCCTATCCCTGTTATTTTATCCTCCCCGCCTCCGACCTCCTACTTCACTGACCCTCCTAAAGTCCCCCATCCCATCAATCTCAAACTCACATCACCTTGATCCAAATTTTTCTCATTTCTCTATATGTTCAAAAGACTTCTATGCCTTTCCAGATGTACGTTCCCTCTTCAACCCAGATGAGAATAAAGTTCCAATATTAGGAACTCTCCACTCCCACCTGCTTCCTCTGTATTAATTCTTCCTTTCATGCCCAATTTTTATAATATAATTTCTCCCTTGTACCTTTTCCTACCCAATTTTGTTTATTATTTTCATCCCATTATACATAACTCAGTCCCAACTTTTCTTTCAAACAACTTTAGTAATATTGACACTTTTAAGAATGCTGATAGCATTTTCGTATGTATATACATATATACACATATACACACATATAATAAGTAAAGTTTGACCTTTTTAAACTGCAAGGCTGATTATGTCAAACTCTTCCTCAATAAATTCTAGTGGCTTTCTTTTGCTCCTAGCATAAAATATCCTCAACTTGGCATTAAAAACTTTTACAACCTGGCTCCAACTTTACTTTTTCATCTTACTATACATTACTTCCCTTTTTGCATTGGATGCATCCTGGATCATCTCCAGTCATTCTGATTAATATCAGGTGACTGGATTCAGATGGCTCTGAAGGAGAAATGAGGTTGGTGACCTTGCACAGCCCTGCCTCTCTCAAAACAAAGTCAAGTGCAAATCATGTCATCATTTCTCTGATGTCATGGTCTTCTTCAAAAATGAAGGAAGGATGAACACAACCCTGTGAGTAGACTAAGCTCCTCTCCTGTCTGTCTCCCCCTCCCCTTCTTTCTCCTCTCTAAAGGAAAATTTGGATGGCCAAAAGATGCACATTTGAAGCAGGTTTTACTGGCTAGTTTCCCCTCCCCTCCCTTCCCTTCCCCTCCCTTCCCCTCCCTTCCTCTCCCTTCCCCTTCCCTTCCCTTCCCTTCCCTTTCTTCCCTTCCCTTTCTTCCCTTCCCTTTCTTCCCTTCCCTTCCCTTCCCTTTCCTTCCCTTCCCTTCCCTTCCCTTCCCTTAAACCTACTGCATTGTGAAGATCAGATGCCTTGAGGCCCCTGCCCCCTGTCTAAAGGCTCCCTTCTGGACCCTCCTGGCTTCAGAGTGATTATCAATAGTAGCTGCTGCTGTTTCCCTCCCAGACTGATGTCTTTCTTTTCTTTGCCTCATTAAAGGGGTCATGCCCAGGCTACCTCTAAAACAGGCCCATTTAATGAAAGGGCATTACCTCACCTTAAATAATTACCTAAATAGACTTTGGCCTAAATGGACCAAGGTCTCCCAGTGCACCCTGGGTCATCTCCAGTCATCCTGATGAATATCAGGTCACTGAATTCAGACAACTCTGGCGGAGAAGTGAGGCTGGTGACCTGCACAGCCCTCCCTCACTCAAAACAGAGTCAAGTGCCAGCCGTGTCATCACTTCTGTGATGGCGTGGTCTTCTTCAGCAACAAGGGATAAACACAACAACAATTCCTTAATTGCAGAATGGCTTTTTTATGCACACCCACACATATACCTGTAAATTTTGCTCAGTTCCTTATATATTTGAGAAATGAGGTCTTTATCAGAGGAAGTTGCTGCAAATCCCTCCTCCCCTAATTTTCTACTTTCCTTCTAATTTTTGTATATTGGTTTATGTAAAAATTTTTTAATTCCTTATAATCAAAATTATCCACTTCACTTCCCATCATACTCTGTGTCTATTGATTGGTCACAAATATCTCCCTTATCCATAGGATCAGGGGAAAAGTTTTCGTGCTCCTTTAATTTACTTGTGAATTTACATTAGTCTTTTAATGTCTAAGTCATTTATCTGTTTTGACCTTATTTTGGTATACAATACATGAGGTGTTGGGCTATGTCTATTTTCTTCCAAACTGCTCTCCAGCATTTCCAGTAATTTTTGTAAAATGAGTAATTCTTACACACAAAGCTTGGGTCTTTGAATTTATCAAACATTAAATCCATATGGCTCCTTCCCTGATTAATGTTTTTAAAATTATAACTACATAAAGCACTATCCTTTGCCTCATTTCTTACTTAGCCTTAATCACTGAATGATCATTTCCTCAGTCAAATTGAGACCTTTTAAAGACTTAGGGTTAAAGAGGCCAAGGTCTCGCACTGGACCCAGGGCCATTTCTAGTCATCCTGATGACTCACCACTGGAGCAAGATGGCTCTGAAGCAGAAAGTGAGGCTGGTGATTTTGCACATCCCTCCCTCACTTAAATCCAATTCATTTGCATATCACGGCATCACTTTGCCGATATCATGATCCTCTTCAAGAACGAAGAACAAGAACAATAATGAGATTCGTATGAGTGGTCGCTACTGTGTATTTTATAATTAATAGGTTCCATCCATTGATCCACCATTCTATTTCTTACTGACTAGCAGTTTTTTTTTGACTTGTAATAGTTCAAAATCTGGTATTGTTAGACCTCCTTCATTGATATATTTGTTCATTAATTCCCTTGATACTCTTGAAATTTTCCTCATCCATGATTTTGTTATGATTTTTCTAGCTATATTGAATAAATCTTTGGTAGTTTGATTGGTATGGCACTGAGTAAGGAAATTAACTTAGGTAAAATTAGCACTTTTATTATTTTGGCCCAGGCTGCCCCCAAGCAATTAATATATTTCAAAATGTCTAGAGCAATCTTTTTTCTCCCTATTTTTTAAACAATTAAATATAAAAAAGGTTAAGATTCATTTTTTTTCATTTTGAGTTCCAAATTATTTTCCTCCTTCCATGACATAAATTATACATGTGCAGTCATGAGAAATGTATTTCCATAATTATCATATTGTAAAACACAGATCTGAAACAAAAATGTAAGAAAAATAAAGCATTAAAAAAGTTATGCTTTGATCTGCTTTCAGACTCCATCAGTCCTTTCTCTCTCGGGCCCCCTTGGGAGGAAGCAGCAGCGGCAGAGACAGGGGCAGGAAGCGGCAGAGGCAGAGGCGTGGGCGGCGGCTGAGGCAGCAGCTGCAGCAGGCAGGATCTTCATTACTGAAAGTCTCTGCATAAGCGACCTGAGGGAGCTGAGCCTGGGAGGCGGCCCTGCCCCCAACCCAGCTCACATTGAATAGCAGCGGCATCTGCCGCGGAAAGCCCATTTGAATCTCAGACCCCAAGCACTAACTGGGTGGATCTAGGCGGGGGTGGACAGGAATCTCAGA
Source organism: Bettongia penicillata ogilbyi (assembly GCA_023548195.1). Taxonomy (NCBI): domain Eukaryota; kingdom Metazoa; phylum Chordata; class Mammalia; order Diprotodontia; family Potoroidae; genus Bettongia; species Bettongia penicillata. The sequence goes on along the minus strand of JAJHZJ010000205.1, from coordinate 714,011 downwards.
AGTCAAGTAACTGGCTGGGAAAATGCCTAGAAAAGGGAAGAAAAATAAGACTATAGAGAGTTTTTTCCAACAAATGCAAATGATCCCGACTTCCGGGTCTGACGAGGAAATATTCTCGCCATCAGGGAAAGATGTGGAGGGCGGGGCCTAAGTACCCCAGGCACCCCAGGGGGATGTCAGGTGGGCTCAGGCCCTGGAAGAGCTCAAAAAGGATTTTGAAAAGCAAGTTAGACAGGTGGAGGAAAAACTGGGAAGAGAAATGACAGAGATACAAGAAAAGTATGAAAAATGGGTCAATACCTTGGTAAAGGAGACCCAAAAAAATGCTGAGGAAATTAACACCTTGAAAAATAGGTTCACTCAATTGGCAAAAGAGGTTCAAAAAGCCAATGAGGAGAAGAATGCTTTCAAAAGCAGAAATGAGCCAAATGGAAAAAGAGGCTCAAAAGCTCACTGCAGATAATAGTTCTCTCAAAATTAGAATGGAACAGATGGAGTCTAATGACTTTACAAGAAACCAAGAAATCACCAACCAAAACCAAAAGAATGAAAAAATGGAAGAGAATGTGAAATATTTCATGGGAAAAACAACTGACCTGGAAAATAGATCCAGGAGAGACAATTTAAAAATTATGGGACTACCTGAAAGTCATGATCAAAAAAAGAGCCTTGACATCATCTTCCATGAAATTATCAAAGAAAACTGCCCTGACGTTCTACAACCAGAGGGCAAAATAAGTATTGAAAGAATCCATTGATCACCACCTGAAAGAGATCCAAAAAGAGAAACTCCTAGGAACATTGTGGCCAAATTCTGGAACTCCCAGCTCAAGGAGAAAATCTTGCAAGCAGCTAGAAAGAAACAATTTCAGTATTGTGGAAATACAATCAGAATAACCCAAGATCTAGCAGCCTCTACATTAAGGGATCGAAGGGCGTGGAATAGGATATTCCAGAAGTCAAAGGAACTGGGACTCAAACCAAGAATCACCTACCCAGTGAAACTGAGTATAATACTTCAGGGGAAAATATGGTCTTTCAATGAAACAGAGGACTCTCAAACATTCTTGATGAAAAGACCAGAGCTGAAAAGAAAATTTGACTTTCAAACACAAGAATGAGAAGAAGCATGAAAAAGCAAAAGCAAAGAGAAGTCATAAGGGGCTTACCAAAGGTGAACTGTTTACATTCCTACATGGAAGGACAATATTTGTAACTCTTAAAACGTTTCAGTATCTGGGTAGTTGGTGGGACCACACACAGATGTACACACACATACATGCACACACAAACGTACATGTGTGCATGCACACACACATACACATATGCATGCACACACAGAGACAGAGAGCACAGAGTGAATTGAATAGGTTGGGACCATATCTTAAAAGAAATTAAGGCAAATGGTGAGAGAGGAATGTAGTGGGAGGAGAGAGGGTGAAATGGAATGGGGTAAATTATATCTCATTCAAGAGGCAAGCAGGAGACTTTTTAGTGGAGGGAAAAAGAGGAGAGCTGAGAAAAAAACATGAAGTTTACCCTCATCACATTCGACTAAAGGAAGGAGTAAAATGCACACTCATTTTGGTATGAAAACCTATCTTACAGTACAGGAAAGTGGGGGAGAAGGAGATAAGCAGGGAGGGAGCGATGATGGAAAGGAGGGCAATGGGAGAAGGGAGCAATTTGAAGTCAACACTTGGGGAGGGACAGGATCAAAAGACAGAATAGAAACAATGGGGGGCAGAATAGGATGGAGGGAAATACAGTTAGTCTTACACAACACGACTATCAGGGAAGTCTTTTGCAAAACTACATAGATATGGCCTATATTGAATTGCCTGCCTTCCCAAAGGGAATGGGTGGGGAGGGAGGGATGGGGAGAATTTGAAACTCAAAGTTTTAGGAACAACTGTTGAGAATTGTTGTTGCTACTAGGAAATCAGAAATACAGTTAATGGGGAATACAAAGTCATCTGGCCCTACAGGACAAAAGAGAAGATGGGGAGAAGAGAAGGGAGGGATGAAAGAAGAGAGGGCAGATTGGTGATAGGGGAAATTAGAATGCTTAGTGTATTGGGGTGGGGGGAGGGGATAAATGGGGGGGAAATTTGGAACCCAAAATTTTGTGAAAATAGATGTAAAAAGTTAAATAAATTTATATTTAAACACACACACACACACACACACACACGCAGGTAACAGCACAGACTTTCTAGAGTGCTCCCCCCACCCCAGTCAAATACCTGTAAAAAATGACTCTAAACAAATTCTGGAGCTGCAGAACCCACAGAATGATGGAGCAAAGCAAATCTCCAGCCCAAGACAGCCTGAAAGGTCACCAGGAAGTGTCTATCATGCTACGCTGGATGCAGAGCACAGTCCAGTGTGGGCCATGCTGGCACAGATAGGACCTGAGCAGGCCTTGAGGGAACTGAATTTCTGGCACCTGTGGTGGTTTCCTGACTTTATGATCCCCAAATCCTAAGGACAAATTGGAACATCAGTGGGAAACACCTGTGGGACCTGAGTGAGAGGGTAGAATAGTTGATCCCCAGCCATAGACCATCAGAAGGGGAAGGGGAGGAGAACCCACAGAGGCACAGTGGCAGCAGGGGCAGCTGTATCCACTGTTTCTGGAGGTCTAGGCCCACAGATTGTGCAGGGATCAAACAGTTGACGGTACTCCCCTCCACCCCCCTGCCTTGGAAGCAGAGAACGACCCTAACACAAAGAACTCAAAAGTCAGTTGACTAGAGAAATGAGCAAAAAAAATAATCAAACTATAGAATCTTATGTTGACGAAGAAGATAAAAACATGGAAACTGAAGACAACAAAGTCAAAGATCCTACATCCAAAACCTCCAAGAAAAACATGAATTGGTCTCAGGCCATGGAAAACTTCAAAGAGGATTGTGAAAATCAAGTAAGAGAAGTAGAGCAAAAATTGGGAAGAGAAATGAGAGTGATGCAAGAAAATAAAGAAAAATGAGTCAACTGCTTGCTAAAGGAGACCTCAAAAAGGCTGAAGAAAATAACACTTTAAAAGATAGACTACCCCAAATGACAAAAGAGGTATAAAAAGCCAATGCGGTGAAGAATGCTCTAAAAAGCAGAGTTGGTGAGATGTAAAAGGAGGTCAAAAAGCTCACTGAAGAAAATAATTCCTTAAAGGTTAGAATGCAACCTAATGACTTTACTAAAAAATCAGGAAACCATAAAACAAAACCAAAGAAATAAAAAAAAAATAGCAGACAGTGAAATATCTCATTGGAAAAACAACTGACCTGGAAAATAGATCCAGGAGAGACAATTTTAAAATTATAGGACTGTCATAAAGCCCTGATCACAAAAGAACCTAGATACCATCTTTCAAGCAATTATCAAGGGAAACTGCCCTACATTCTAGAACCAAAGGGTAAAATAAATATTGAAAGAATTCACTGATCACTTCCTGAAAGACATCCCAAAAGGAAAACTCCTAGGAATATTTTATCCAAATTCCAGAGTTCCCAGGTGAAGGAGAAAATATTCAAGCAGCCAGGAAGAAATAATTCAAGTATTGTGGAAATACAATCAGGATAACACAAGATCTCACAGTTTCTACATTAAGGGATCACAGGACTTGGAATATGATGTTTCAGAGGTCAAAGGAGCTAGGATTAAAATCAAGAATTACCTGCCCAGCAAAACTGAGTATAATACTTCAGGGGAAAAAGTGGTCTTTCAATGACATAAAGGACTTTCATATATTCCTGCTGAAAAGACCAGAACTGAATAGAAAATTTGACTTTCAAACACAAGAATCACGAGAAGCATGAAAAGATGAACAGGAAAGAGAAATCATAAGGGACTTACTAAAGTTAAACTTTTTACATTCCTACCTAGAAAGGTAATATTTGTAACTCTTGAGACTTTTCTCAGTATTAGACTAGTTGGAAGGTATGTATATATATATATATATATATATATATATATATATATATATATAGTCAGAGGGCACAGGGTGAGTTGAATATGAAGGGATGATATCTAAAATAAAATAAAATTAAGGGACAAGAGAGGAATATATTGGGAGGTGAAAGGGAGAAATAGAATGGAGGACATTATTTCTCACATAAAAGAGGGAAGAAAAAACTTTCACAATGGAGGGGAAGAGGCAGGAGGTCAGAGTGAAAAAGTCAACCTTACTGTCCTCACATTTGGCTTAAGGAAGGAATAACTTGTACACTCAATTTGCTATAAAAATCCATCTTACACTGCAGCAAAGTAGGGGAGAAGGGGATAACTAGGGTGTGGAGAGGATGATAGAAGGGAGGGCAAACGGGAAGAGAAAGTAATTAGAAACAGACATGTTTAAAGAGGGATAGATCAAAATAGAGAATAGAATAAATGGGGGGTAGGATAGGTTATAGGGAAATATAGTTAGTCTTTCACAACATGACTTTTATGGAAGTGTTTTGAATAACTACACATTTATAACATATATTGAATTACTTGCCTTCTCAGTGGGAATGGGTGGGGAGGGAGAAAAGGAGAGATATTGGAACTAAAAGTTTTAAAAACAAATAATAAAAATTGCTTTTACATGCAACTGGGAAATAATATATATAGGCAACTGGTTATAGAAAACTATCTTGCCCTACAAAAAACAGAGGAGATAGGGATAAGGGAAGGAAGGGATGTGATAGAAGGGAGGGAAAATTGGGGGGAAAGTGTAATCAGAATGCATGCTTATCTTGGGGTGGGTGGAGGGGGCTTCCTGTGTTGTGTAATTGACATCTGTGCGAAGCTGGAGGAAGGCAAGTACCTGATCCTCAAAGACCCCCAACAAGCAAGTGATCTGTGTAAAGTTCTTGTTTTTTTATCAAGAATATTTGAAAATCCCCTATTTCATTGAATGACCATTTTTTTCCCCTGAAGTATTATACTTAGTTTTTCTAGGTAGGTCATTCTTGGATTTAATACTAGTTCTTTTAACTTCTGGAATAGCATATTCCACACTCTTCAATCTCTTAATGTAGAAGCTGTTAGATCTTTTGTTTTCCTGATTGTATTTCCACGGTTCTTGACCTGTTTTTTTCTAGCTCCCTGCAATATTTTCTCATTGACCTAGGGATTCTGAAATTTGACTACAATATTCCAAGGAGTTTCTCTTTTCAGATCTCTTTCAGGATGTGATTGGTGGATTTTTTCGATATTTATTTTACCCTATGGTTCTAGAATATCAGGGAAGTTGTCCTTGATAACTTCATGGAAGATGATATCTAAGCTCTTTTTTTGATCATGGCTTTCAGGTAGTCTCATAATTTTTAAATCGTCTTTCCTGGATCTGTTTTCCAGGTCAGTTGTTTTCCCAATGAGATATTTTACATTATCTTCTATTTTTTCATTCTTTGGTTTTGTTTCATAATTTCTTAATTTCTCATGAAGTCATTAGCTTCCATCTACTCAATTCTAATTTTTAAAAACTATTTTCTTCAGTGAGCTTTTGAACCCCCTTTTTCCATTTGGCTAATTCTCCTTTTAAAATCATTCCTCTCCTTGTTGGCTTTTTGGACCTCTTTTGACAATTCAGTTAGCCTATTTTAAAAGGTGTTATTTTCTTCAGCATTTTTTGGGTCTCCTTTAGCAAGCTGTTGACTCACTTTTCATGAGTTTCTTGCATCTCTCTCATTTCTCTTCCCAATTTTTCCTCCACCTCTCTTGATTTTCAAAACCCTTTTTGAGCTCTTCCATGGCCTGAGACCACTGCATATTTATTTTGAAGGTTTTGGATGCAGAATCCTCGACTTTTAGGTCTTCCTCTGATGGTAAGCATTGTTCTTCCTCATCTGAAAGGATGGAAGAAAATATCTGTTCACCAAGAATTTAGCCTTCTAATGGTCTTACTTTTTTCCCCTTTTGGGGCATTTTTTCAATCAGTTACTGGACTTTTGAGTCCTTTGTCAAGAGAAGAGTGTACTCTGGGAACCTGCAAGTTCTCAGTTCCTCCAAGGTGGTACAATCAAGGGAGGGGAGTTATTTCTCTTCTGACCTGTGCTCTGCTCTGGGAGCTACCACAAGATTTTCTGCCCAGGATCTTTGAAGCTGACTTTGTTGTTTGTGGGTTGAGGTATCTGGGAACTGCAGCTGCTGCTGGGGATGTCTGCCCCACTTCCAGGCCTGTGTCAGTTCTGTTCCTGATGATGCTCCGTGTCCAAGGCTGGGCTGTGTTCTGCAACTGGTGTGATAGAGCTTTTCTGCCCAGAATCTGTGAGTGGGAGAGAACTAGAGTAGGTGTGGCTGATTCCCCCAGAGGCTTTAGCAGAAGGATTCCTAAAGTGGATGCTGTGCCACAATGACTGCTGCCACCCTGGTGCCATTGGGGCCAGATCGTGTTCCCTTCTCTCCCAGGTGAAAACACTTTCTCACTGACCTTTGAAGCTGTCTTTGGTGATTGGGTTGAGTAATCTGGAAGCCTCAGCTGTTTCTGGGAATTCCACCCCTGAGGACTGCTAGCATTGTGGGGCCAAGGCTGGGCTACGCTCCAAGGACTGCACTCCACTCCAAGCCCAGTGCGATTATTGTCTGCCTTTCAGGAAGTCTTGGGCTGGAAATCTCTTTCATTCTGTTGTTTCGTGCCTCCTGCTGGTTTAGAATTTGTTTAGGGTTATTTTTACAGGTATTTTATAGGCTATGGGGTAGAGCTAGAGTAGGTGCTTCTATCTACTCTGCCAGCTTGTCTCAGCTCCCTAAAATTTCTTTAAATTATGATATCTAAGGTCTTTGTATTATCATAGCTTTCAGGTAATCCAATCATTTTTAAGTTATCTCTCTTTGATCTGTTTCTCCAAGTCAGTTGTTTGTTTAATGAGACATGTTACATTTTCTTTTACTTTTTTCATTCTTTAGATATTATTTTATTGTTTCTTAATGACTCATGGAGTCATTAATTTTTACTTGCCCAATTCCCATTTTTAAGAAACTATTTTCTTCAGTGAGTTTTTATACCTCTTTTTCCATTAGGCTTATTCTGGTTCTTAAGCTTTTTCATGACTGAACTTTTGCATCTCTTTTCTCATTAGAGCAATTCTGTTTTTTAAAGTGTTAATTTCTTCAATATTTTTATGCCTCTTTTACTAAGCTCTTAATTTCTCTTTTTACAAATTTCTTTCATCATCCTCATTTCTTTCTCTAATTTTTCCTCTATCATGCCCATTTTAAGCTAGTATTTAATTTTCCTATTACTTTTAAAACAAATTATAACATCATTTAAAAGCTTTTAAGTTCTAATTCTCTCCCTTTCTCCCTACCTATACTTCTCCTTCAGAATGCAAGCAATTTCATAGAGGTTATATATGTGTAATTATGCAAAACATTTCCATAATAGTCATGTTGTGAAAGAAAACAGAAGAAATAACCTCAAGAAAATTAAAGTAAAAAATATTATGCTTCAATGTGTATTCAGACACCATCCTTTCTTTGTCTGGGCATAGATAGTGTGTATGTTAAGTCTTTAAGAGTTGTATTGCATCATAGTATTGTTGAGAAAGCTATCATTCACAGCTGATCATCTTATAATATTGCTCTTATTTTGTATGCAGTACATTTCACTTTGTATCAGCTCATGCAAGTTTTCCATATTTTTTCTGAGGGCATCATGCTCATCATTTCTTATAATACAATAGTATTCCACCATAACAATTTGTTCAATCATTCCACTATTAATGATGGACATCTCTGCGATTTCCATTCCTTTGGCTCTAGAAAGAAAATGCTATAAATATTTTTGTACATATAAGTCCTTTTCTTTTTTGTTTTTTTATCTCTTTTGGGATACAGACCTAGTAGTGATATTTCTAGGTCAAATGGTATGCATGGCTTGAGCCTTTACGGCATAGTTCCAAATTACTCTGCAATGGTTCAATCAGTTCATAGCTCCATCAACAGTACATTAATGTCTCATTTTTCTCAAATTCCCTCCAACATTTTTTCATTTACATTTGCTGTCCATTTAGCCAATCTGAAAAAGTATGAAGTAGTAACTCAGAATTGTTTTAATTTGCAATTCTCCAATCAATAGTGAGTTGGAATGTTCTTTTATTCATATGGCTATAGATATTTTTGATTGCTTCATCTGAAAACCAATATCTTTGGATCATTGAGTGTGTTTGTCCTTCATTGCTGAAGAAGATCATGCAATCAGAGAAATGATGACTTGATTTACACTTGACTTTGTTTTAAGTGAGGGAGGGCTATGCAGGTCACCAGCCTCACTTCTTGATCAGAGCCATCTGAATCCAGTGATCAGATATTCATCAGGATGATTGGAGATGACACAGAATGAGGCAATTGAGGTTAAGTGACTTGCCCAAGGTCACATAGCTAGTGAGTATCAAGTTTCTGAGGTGATATTTAAACTCAGGTCCTCCTGACTCCTGCACTGGTGCTCTATCCACTGCCCCTTTGGATCATTAATCACTTGGAGAATGGCTCATTTTTATAAATCTGACTCAGTTCTCTATATGTTGGGAAGTGAGGCCTTTGTCAAAGAAATTTGCTTCAAATTTTTTTCACCATTACTGTTGCTGAATGCCTTTCCCTCCATCCTGTTCCTCCACCCACATTTATTTTAATATTTCCTTTTACCTTGCCAGTCCTCAAAAGTGTTTTGTTTTTAACTACCCTCTCCCAATCTATCTTCCCTTCTATCATCACTCCTCTTATTTCTTTTCCCTCCTACTTTCCTGTAGAATTAGATGGATTTCCATACCCAATTGAGTGTGTGTGTTATTCCCTCTTTAAACCAATAATGATGAGAATAAGGTTCACTCACTTCTCATCAGCTCTCCACTTTTTCTTCCACTGTAAAAACTTTTTCTTATCTATTTTATGGGAAATAATTTGCTCCATTCTGCCTCCCTCTTTATCTTTCTCCCAGTACATTCCTCTCTAACCTCTTAATTATATTTTTAGATACATACCTTCTTATTCAACTCATGCATGTGCCCTGTGTGTGTGTGTGTGTGTGTATTCCTTCTAACTACCTTAATAATGAGAAAGTCCTTATGAGTTACAAATACCATCTTTCCATGGAAGAAAGTAAACACTTTAAACTTATTAAGTCCCTTATAGTTTGCCTTTCCCCTTTACCTTTTTATGTTTCTCTTGTAATTGAAGATCAAATTATCTATTCAGCTCTGGTCTTTTCATCAAGAATGTTTGAAAGTTCTCTATCTCATTCCTCCCTGCCCCAAAGAATTATACTCAGGTTAGTTGGACAATTGATTCTTGCTTATAATCCTAGCTCTTTTACCCTCTGGAATATCATATTCTAAGACTTCTGATCCTTTAATGTAGGAGCTTCTGAATCTTGTGTTATCCTGACTTTGGCTCCACAGTACTTTAATTACTTCTTCCTGGCTTCTTGCAATAATATTTTCTCCTTGACCTGGGAACTCTGGAATCTGGCTATGATATTCCTGGGAGTTTTCTTTTTGGGATCTATTTCGGGAGGTGATCAGTTGATTCATTCAATTTCTGTTTGACCCGTGTGGTTCTATAATATCGTGACAGTTGTCCTTGATAATTTCCTGAAAGATGATGTCTAGGCTCTTTTTTTGATCATGGCTTTCAAGTAGTCCAATAATTTTTAAATTATCTCCCCAAGGTCAATTTTCAAGACAAGTTTTTTTCCCAATGAGATGCTTCAAGTTTTCTATTTTTTCTCATTCTTTTGATTTTATTTGATCATCTCTTGATTTCTCTTAAAGTCATCACCTTTTATTTGCTCCATTTTAATTTTCCAGTAATTGTTTTCTTCAGTGAGCTTTTGGACCTCCTTTTCCATTTGGCCAATTATCTTCTTTTGCTTTTTTTATCTCTTCTGCCATTATGCCTAATCTGGTTTTTAAGGTATTTTCTTAGTATTTTTTCCCTTGGTTTCTTTTATTAAGCTATTGATTGTTTTTTCATGATTTTCTTACACCCCTCTCATTTCTCTTGCTGTTTCCCCCTCTACTTATCCTACTTGATTTTCAAAATCTTTTTTGAGATCTTCCATGACCTGAGACCAATCCATATTTTGGAGAATTTCTATGTAGAAGCTTTGATTTTATTAACTTCTTCGGAGTTTGTGCTTTGATCTTCTGTCACCATACTAAATTTCTATAGTCAGAGGGTTTTTTTCCTATTATTTACTCATTTTCCTAGTCTATTTATTAGTTGACTTTTAAATTTTTCCTAAAATAGATCTCTGCTTCCAGGGTGGAGGGTGTACTGTCCCAAGCCTCAAGGTTTTTGTGCAGTTGTTGTCAGAGATAGTACTAGGGACCTGTAAGTTTTCAGTTCTTCCAAGGTGGTATGATCTAAGGAGAGGTGTTTACTATTCTCCTGGCCCATACTCTGATCAGTTAGCAACCACAAGCACTCTTGTCTTCTGTGGAACTGTGAAGAGGGACCCCTTGGCTGAAAGCTCTGCTATGCTAGTGATCCTCCTCACACTGGGATTGCCATCCAGCACTGGAACTCAGATATGAGTGTAAGCAAAGCAACAGATCTTCCTTGTCACCATAGAGAATCAGTGCTTTCAGAAAGACCATTGTAATCTCTTCCTGACCACATATTCAACCCCTTCCCCATCTGCAGGTTGAGAACTCTAGAAGCAGCCACTGTTGCTGCAGATTCAGTCACTCTCAAGGCCTGCAACTGTATTACTGGAGCTGGAGCTGTGCTAATATAGCCTGTGCTGGACTGTATTCTATTCTCACACTGATGGTAAAGGCCTTTCCTGCTAACCTTCTAAGACAAATTGTTTTTGGTATCTGTGGCCTGAGTAGTCTGAGTACTGTCACTACTGCCAATGGTTCAGTTACTCCAAGACCTGCTTCTGGTTTGCTGAGGCTTGATCTGTTCTGGCATGACCTGTGCTGGATAGCACTCCTCTTTCTGTTGCTTGGAGCAACAGATCTTTCTTACCAACCTTCCAAGTTGTCTTCAGCTGGAAATTGTTTTCATTCTGTCTTTTTCTGGGTCCCATTCCTTTTAGAATTTACTTATGTTTATTTTATAGGTATTCGGAGGGTTGGGGATGAGCTCAGGCCAGTCCCTGCCTTTACTCCACCATCTTGGCTCTTCCACCTCCATGTTTATTTTATTCTTGAACTCTTCAGTAATTATCACAATCATGGGTCTAATTAGCATTTGCTTTAACACTTTTCTTATAGCTGTTTTCACATTTTGCCATCTTCTGAATTTTTTTCTTGGTCTTCCCTGCTACCATATTAAATTTTTTACAGTCAAGTTCTTTTTGTAATTACCTGCTTCTTTTTTCCAAGCCTATTTCTTGAATTGAATCTTTATGTTAATGTTGGGTTCCATTCACCACAGAGTTGGGAGGCACTGTCCCAATCTTCAGTCTTCTTCATGCCGCTTTTCTTAGGGCTGATTTTGAGAGTCTGAAAGATTCTGTGATCCAGGGAGAGGCTGTTCCTTTTTTTCTGTTCTCCAGTCTTTATCCAGGGAGGACCCCTGCTTCTCTGCATCTGTAAGCACTAGCACTCCTCTTGGTCCTGGAACTGTGAACAGGCACCCAGCTCCTTCAGTCACAACCACTAGTGCTTCTCTTTGCTTTGGAACTATAATCAGGGCCACTGTTTTCTTGTCCAACTATATGCCGCATCATCTCCACCCTGTAACTGCAATCCAGAACTGCTTATGAGGAACGGTTGCCAATCAATGCCAGCTATACCCAATACCAGAAAAGGATCCCTGTAATCTCTTTCTGACCAGTTGTCTGACTCCCTTATCATCTCTGTGATGAAAGCCCTGAAGTTACTGTTGTTGCTGCCATTGTTGTCATGACCACCACCAAGGTCCACCGATACTGCTGGTGCCCTGCTCCAGGTTGGCCCCCACCCTGGTGTCATAGACCTCTCCTGCCAACCTTGTAAGTTGTCTTTTTCTAGAAAAAAAGTCTCATTCTGATCTTTTATTGGCTCTGCTATTCCAAGATTTGATTTGAGGAGTTATTTCAAAGTATTTTAGAGGGTAATGTTGGGAGAGTTCACCCACATTGTTACCTATACTCCACCATCTTGGCTCTAACCCGCTCCCTACCCCATCCCCATCCCATAAGCTTTCTTCATTCTCGTACTTTTTATTGTTCTCACCAACCTCATCCAATAATCACGTGTTTACTTATTTTTTTAAGTGTATGGTTTTTAAGTATAATGAAAGTTCCTTGAGTGTAGTAACTAATTTTTTTATTCACTTTGCTTTCCTCACCACCACCACCGGTGTCTAGCCCAGTGCTTTGTAAATATTTGGAGCATAATAAGGCCTTGTTATATTGAAATGGATTGGAATGGAAAAGTACCAATTCATTGAGGAGGGAATCCTTCTTGCTTCTCTTACATAAATACACTAAAGTCACTCTCTCATTCTGACCCCCAAATGAAGGTACTTTTCCTGACTCTAGACAGCCTCAAATGCAAAAATTCTTGGCATTGTTTTTAGGTAACTAGACATAATAGATAGAAACAAGGCCCCAATATCAGAAAGATGTTACCTCTCCTGCCTCTGACACCGATGAGCTATGTGATCCTGGACAAATCACTTAACCAATCAGTGCACCAGCCAACTTTCTAAGACCTTAAGTCACACTACATTTAACCTGTGTTGGTGAGGGAGTGTTTCTATGCTAATAACATCATGTGACAAAAACAAAGCAAAATGAAATGAGTAAAAAATTACTCAGATATTCATTCATACTCAAGTGAGGGCATCAAATATGGACTCACTTCTTTTCAAAATTTCCCTATGGAGGGACAATAAGAGAAGAAAGGTGTAGGATACTTCTGTCTACATCTAGGCAAAGCAATTATGGGCCCTTGGTCTTACAACTCCCATGCAGAATTACTCTCATTTTGGGAGCAGTGTTGGCAGATACAATTGATGGGTATAGATCTGAGTCCCCAGTAGACTGTATACAGGAAAATGAAACACCTAGGGAGAAGCCAACACAATTAAAATAGTCTAGAGATTAAAGGGTGTATATGTATGTGGAAAGAGATGATACCAATTGTCACTATCCTTTATACTTTTAGTATGTGTATTTGCTTTGCTTAGGAAAGAAGACTAGATTCAAACCTTACCTAGTGATATGCATACTGTGTATCACATAATATATGATTGGTTATATTCATACTTTTAAATTTCATGCTTTCTCCTCTTTAATATTATGGCAAATTATTCTATCATTCTTAAAGTATATGGTACCATTTCTATTAAAGAACATTTTTTTCTTAATATTTTCAGATAAGCATGACTTATGAGCCTCCACCACATCCTTATCTTAGTAAGAGGATTTCTCAAAACTAGAAAATAGTGTGGTGGAAACTGGGGATAGACCACTGCCTGACACCTGATGGGTACATAATTCAGGTGTGAAGTCTGATACTATAAATAAATGGGGTAACAAGGAATAGTGTGTCAGATTTATGGAGAATGGAGGAATTTATGACTAAACAAGAGACAGAGAACATTATGAAATGTAAATTGGAAAATTTTTAATTACATTAAATTGAAAAGTTTTTGCACAAAGAAAGCCAGTGCAAGCAAGATTAGGAGGGAAGCAGAAAACTGACAAAAGAATCTTTACAACTAGTGTCTGTGATAAATGTATCATTTCTAAACTATCTAGAGAACTGAGTCAAATTTACAAGAATACAGTTCATTCCCCAATTGATAAATGATAAAAGGATATGAACAGACAGTTTTCAAAGAAAGAAATTAAAGTTACTATAACCATATGAAAATATTCTCCAAATCACTATTGATTAGAGAAATGCAAATCAAAACAACACTGAGGTAGAACATCACACCTATCAGATTGGCTAATGTGACAAAACAGGAAGATGATAATTGTTGGAGAAGATGTGGCAGAGTTGGAACACTAATTCATTGTTAGTGCAGTTGTGAACTGATCTAATCATTCTGGAGAGTAATTTGGAACTATGCCCAAAGGGCTACAAAAATGTGCATACCTATTGACCCAGCAGTATCACTTCTAGGGCTATATCCTAAAGAGATCATAAAAATGGGAAAAGGACCCTTATGTACAAAAATATTTATAACAGTTCTTTTTGTGGTAGCCAAGAATTGGAAATTGAAGGGATGCCCATCAATTGGGGAATAGCTGAACAAGTTGTGGTATATGAATGTAATGGAATACTATTGTGTTGTAAGAAATGATGACCAGGCAGACCTCAGAGAGGCCTGGAAGGACTTATATGAATTGATTCTGAGTGAAATGAGCAGAACCAGGAGAACATTATACACAGTAAGAGCCACAGTGTGTGAGGACTGTATCTGATAGACTTAGGCCTTCACAGCAATGCAAAGACCTAAAACATTTCCAAAGGACTCATGAAGCAAAATGCCATCCACATCCAGAGAAAGAAATATAAGGTTGGAAAAGAGAATGAAGCAAACTATTTTGTGTTTTGTTTTGGTTTGATTTTCCTCATGGTTTCTCCTATTTGTTTTAATTCCTCTATGCAACATGACTAATGTGAAAATGTTTAATAAGAATGTATGTATAAGATTGCATGCAATCATAAGGAAGGAGGGGGAGAAAATTTAGAACTTATGGAAGTGATTGTTGAAAACTGAAAACAAGTTAATTAAAAAAAAACAAAAAAGAGGATTTGTTTTCATTTTAACTAAGAAGTTCAGAAATATTGATCCAATAACTTGAGCCCCAAATTAACAATGGGATAAATGTACTGGTGGGAACAGTGGTCATAGTTTCACAAACAATAAGTATTCAGGAGTAGAAAAATTACTTCAAACATCAGATACAATTCCTTATTTCTCCTCAGAATGTTAGACTCTTCTTTTATATTATGTTTCAGATCCTTCATCTCAAAGAATAAGATTCACACTGCCCTATGAAATGATAGGAATTACATGTCTCAGTCTTTTAATATTTCTTGTGATGGTTTAACCCTGATAATAATCAATCAAATATACCTAAAGCCAATTCTCAGGAGGCTCTTTTTGAGGAGAATGGGAGTTCTTGGCTTCCTAGGCTTGAGATAAAGAAAGCTGGATAATAGATTCCTGTTTTAATCTTTTGCTTTCATTTTTTCTCCTGAATTTGTCTGTCTCTTTAGACAGTCTCTTTAAAATAGAAAAAATGCATTGACACTCACAACTCTGAAATGAGATTTAGATTCCAGGTAAAAATTAATCAGGGTCACTGTGAAGCAGCTGCAAGAAAATATATATTGAAGAGTTCATATTTAAAAGTTTTAAAAAATAAAAATTCCCAACTTTCATGGAAGATGCCTTACACAAGGTGTAAACAAAAGTGAGATTCTCTGAGCATTTTATATACAACAGTCACAGTACTAAGTGCCAGGAGAAAAAAAAAATTGTTCTATAAATTCTGCCTGAAGTAGCTTATATTGTATTGAGGAGAAAGCAAGTGTGTATTTGTATACATATATACATATGCAGGTTTGAGGGGCAAGAGTTTGAAGTCTCAGTTTATAGGTTTTGCAGAGGAACAGACTTTTATTTGTGTCACACTGGAATCAGTTCATTAACATATCCAAATCATCTCAAAGTTAATGGTGCAACTTTCTAAAGTCAGCAGCAGCTGCACCTTTCGATATTATACTGACCTGAAACTGTGAAGGACTGGGATTTGTCTGGAATTTAAATATCCTGGAACCTGACAGCAGCACATAGATAGTTCCTACTGATTCGGCACACATTGCCAGGATGTGGATTTTCATTAATATCTGATACAATTTGTAAATTATGTTTCTTTGATCTTCAGGATGGTTTGCGTGTGACTTCCATAATCTACTTCGCAATCTTTTACTACTACTCATAATCTTACTATACTAACGACAAGGGAGGGTAGTCAGGAAGACTAGAACAAGATGGGATTTTAATGAAAACTATAAATTAGCATTATTGGTATTGTTATTTTCATTATATTGGCATGACTAAGCCATGAGCCCTGTATTTTCCATAGTTCTTTAAGTTGTTCTTTAATGCTTTGAGTCACTTTGTAATTGAATCTATATGAGTATTTTTGTTTGCTTTTATAGATCACTCCCCAGATGTTTTATGCATTTGAAGTGATTTAGAGTGGAATTTTCCTTCCTATTATTGCCTTTTAGATTTTGTTGTATCTCTGTCTCTGTCTCTGTCTCTCCCTCTCTCTCTCTCTCTCTCACACACACACACACACACACACACACACACACTCATGTGTTATTATTTTCAGAGGGTTTATTTTGTAGTCTGAAACTTTATTGAAGCTATTTAGTAAGCCATCATATCATCAGAAAACAGAAAAAAGATTAGTTTTTCCTTTACCTATGCTTACACCTTTAATTAATTAAATCAATTAATTTTAATTTTCAAATAACTCTTCTCTACATCTAGACATTAGTCTAAGTTATACAGCATTTGAGTTAATGTTAATCTTATCTGAATCTGTAAATGTACATGGTATCCCCAAAATCTTATTGCGATGTTAAGTTGCACACTACTTACTTACCTGAGCCTCAGCACTATTTAAGCTGAACACTTAACTCAGACTTTTGGGACATACTGTATGTCAGTAGTTCAACAAGCAGCACAGAACAAAGATTAATTTTCTATGTAATAAATAAGATTCCAATAGTTGCTGATATATATGTATATACATATGCACATATATACATATATGTATATACATATACACACATATACACATATATTTATATATGCATGTATACACACATATATTCTTTAAAATAAGTTTTGACCTCTGATTTTATGGAGCTTGTCATCTAGCAGGGAAGCGAACCTTAAGCTAACTTATGTTGCACAGAAAACATTATATAATAAATGCATTACAAAGACACTTAGCAAAATTCTAAGTGAGTTCTGAAGGGAAAGATTGTGGTTATTACTGACCAGTAGAATGGGAGCTTTCCTGAGAGAGCTGGCATGTAGCATGGATTTAAAGGATAAGCAGGAATTTAATATTAAGAGGGCAGGAAAAAATTTCAAGAAATAGGTAAGAAACTGATAAAAAGGTGTGGAAGCAGGAGTCCTCAGTGCATTTTTGATAGCAGAGAAATCTCCAGTTTGACTGGCCATGAATGTATGAGTAGCATCCATAAAATAAGGCTGGAAAAGTAGCTGCTACTAGACTAGAGAGCCTTGAATGCCAGGCAAAATAGTTTTGACTTTACTAGCAAGATGATAAGGAACTACTGAGGAATTTTTAGCAGAAGAGTGACCAAACGTAATTAGAAGAAAGATAACGGTTACCGTTATAGGAAGGATGCATTGCATGAGGAAGAAATAAAGGTCAGAAGTTTTGTCAAGAAACTACTGCAATAGTCTAGAAAGGTAGCAGGTAGTTAGATGGCGTAGTTGATAGAGCACTGGAATTAGAATAAGGAAGCGTCATGAGTTCAAATTTGGCTTCAGATACTAGCTGTGTGACCCTGGGAAAGTCACATAATCCAGTTTGCCTTAGTTTCCTCATCTGTAAAATGAACTGGGGAAGGAAAGGTCAAACCACTCCAGTATCTTTGGCAAGCAAATCGCAAAATGCGCTCCCAAAGAGTCAGATATGACTGAAATGAGTAAACAACAACAGGAAGGTGGTAATAAGGGCCTGTACTACAGTGGTGGCAGCTATAGACTAAAATGGGCAAGTGCAAAAGTTACTGTGAAGATAAAATCGATAGAATGTTGTGACTAAGTGAATATATTCAAGGAATAGGGAAGAGGCAAATCTTAAGCTGAATTTGATAGACTAGCAATGGTGTTGTCTCAGGGAAAAATACTGAGAGAAGATATTTAAGGGGAAAGATAATAAACATGAATTTCAGGTCCAGGAGAGGAGAAGGGAAAAGAACAGGTACTATGAGGAGTACATGGATTATTTAGTGTTAGCAAGAGTCTAAAGCCATATGAAAAAATGCTCTAAATCACTATTGATCAATGAGATGCAAATCAAAACACTCTGAGATACTACATCACACCTATCAGATTGGCTAACATGACAGAACAGGAAGATGATAAATGTTGGAGAAGATGTGGGAGAGTTGAAACACTAATTCATTGTTGGTGGAGCTGTGAGCTCACCCAACCATTCTGGAGAGCAATTTGGAACTATGAAAGAGCTACAAAAATGTTCATGCCCTTTGATACAGCAATACTGCTTCTAGGACTGTAACCCCAAGAGATCATAAAAATGGAAAAAGGTCTCACATGTACAAAAATATTTATAGCAGCACTCTTTGTGGTGGTCAAAAACTGGAAATCAAGGGGATGTCCATCAATTGGGGAATGACTGAATAAATTATGGTATATGAATGTAATAGAATATTATTGTGCTATAAGAAATGATGAACAGGAGGACTTCAGAGAGGCCTGGAAAGACATATAATCTGATGCTGAGTGAAAGGAGCAGAACCAGGAGAACTTTGTACATAGCAACAACCACAGTGTGTGAGGATTTTTTCCGGTAAACTTAGAACTTCGTTGAAATACAAAGACCTAAAAAATTCCCAATAGCCTTTTAAGGCAAAATACCTTCTACATCCAGAGAAAGAACTATGGAATTCAATGGCAGAATGTAGCAGATCATCTTCTGTTGCATAATGTTTTGGTTTGTTATATGATTTCTCCCTTTCATTTTAATTTTTCTATGCAACATGACTATGGTGAAAATGTATTTAATAGGAATATATGTGTAGAACCTATGTAAAATTGTATGCCATCTTGGGGAAAGAGGGAGGAAGAGGGGGAAAAAGAGGGGGGAAAATCTAAGTTTTATGGTAGTGATTGTAGAACACTGAAAATTAAAAAGAAATATATAGGAGCTGGAGTGGGAAAAAAAAAAGAGTCTAACTGAGGTTATGTAACATACACTTATAGTAGGTACTCCGTTCAATCTTATGGTAATCTTCAACAACACTTGGTAGACTTGGTTGGAGGAAGGGGTAGAAAAACCTGACGATGGGAATAAAACATATACTGTTATCTTTTCCACATTGTGAAGGTTAAGGATACAGTGCCTTAATGATCTGGAAAATTCGTGTAAAAATGTTTGGCCCTCTTTTAGTACAGAGAAGAAGTCTGAATTTTCATGTTACTAAAAGATAAAATATGTTGATATTATATAATACTATCCATATATTTTATTCATTTCTTAGTTCCTGAAATTTTTGTGTCATCTGCTGGACATCATGCGTTGTCTGTATCCAGCTTCTGCAAAACTCCTCCAAAATTTCTATTTAGTTTCTTATGCTGAACCGAAATATATCAGTATTATGATGGGGAATGTGGGAATGCAAAAGGGATAATGTAAATACAAAGTAATTAAAGGGCATAGGTAGGGTAGCATATGGGAGGATAAGGAAGGGCTGTGGAAGGAGTTGACACAAGATCTTAAATTTTACCTCTGAAGTCTACTAGAGATTTTAAGAGAAAGAGGGTAGGAAAGACTGTATTCTAGACATGGACAGAATCTATGCAAAGGCATGAGATAGAGAGAGAATATTGTTTATATGAAGATCAGGTAGGTTAGTTTGTCTGGAATCATTCTGTTTGTGAAGTGGAGTAACATAAAAGATGAGAGAAAGGTAGGCAAAATGATATAGTAATGCAATGGTATATTTTTTTCAATTTATTTATTTTCAGTTTTCGACGTTTACTTCCACACGTTTTTAATTTTCTCCACTTCCCTTTCTCTTCCCTCCCCAAGATGGCATGCATTCTGGTACGAGTTCTACACATACATTTTCACATTAGTCATATTGCATAGAAGAATTATAATGAATGGGAGAAACCATGAGAAAGAAAAAAAGCAAGATAAAATAAAGGACTGCTTCACTCTGACTCCATAGTTCTTTCTCTGGATGTGGATGGAATTTTCCACCATGAGTCCTTTTGGAATTGTTTTAGGTCCTTGAATTGCTAGGAAGGGTTAAGTCTATCAAAATCAGTTGTCGCTGTTTCTGTGAACAATGTTCTTCCAGTTCTGGTCACTTCACTCAGCATCAAATCATATAAGTATTTTTAGATTTCCTGAAGTTCTCCTGTACATCATTTCTCATAGCACAGTAGTATTCCATCATATTCACATACCACAACTTGTTCTGCCATTCCCCATTTGATGGGCATCCCCTCAATTTCCAGTTCTTGACTACCACAAAAAGAGTTGCTATAAATCTTTTTGTACATGTGGGTCCTTTTCCCAATTTTATGATCTTTTGGGAATACCGACCTAAAAACAGTATTGCTGGGTTAAAGGGTATGCTCATATTTATAGCTCTTTGGGCATATTTAATGAAATATTATTTTGCTGAATGAAACTGAGAAAGGAGGGAAGGTAGGTGGTGCAGGTAGTAAAGTATGAGGCATGGAGTCAGGAAGACCAAAGTTCAAACGACCTGGGCAAGTAATTTTCTGAGCCTGGGCTTCTTCATCTTTAAAATTTGCTGACAGACCTGATGGTCTTGAAGGTACCTTCTAGTTCTAAATCTATGATTTTATAATTCTATGGAAGATTCAGAGGAAACTGGGAAGACTTTTAAGAACTGATACATAGTAAAAATGAACAGAATCTGTTTAATAACTTCAGTGATTACAATACTGCAAAGACTTCCAAACTTCACTCAACACAATGAAAATCATAACTTCAGTAGGCTGATGATAAAACTTGCTTCTTACCAGCTAGTAGGCTAGTAAAGGACTGTATGTACAGAATGAAACACATGTTTTCACACATAACCAATATGTGAATTTTTAAAAACAGATCATTATATTTGCAATAGTAAGTTTTTTTGAGGAGTGGGGATTATCAAACATGAAGGAGGAGCCCAATAGAAATATCCCCCAAAATGAGACAATAAAACAGACTCTGATGTAATGGTAAGGGAATTTGAAGATCTTTCTTGCCCCTTAATAGGCCCATGTGACCTATTCTGAGCTCTGGCCAGCCCACAGTTTCTGTCACATGGAGTCCATGCTGAATGAGTGGAGCAGGAAAGGCAGAGCTGAGAGAGAGCCAGGAAGAGCTAAGGCAGAGCAGCTAGCATGAGTGATAGAGGGTTGAATTTTGCCCAGGGGAGCTTGTTTGTGGGAAGACCTGATGGATGGTGGTGCTTCCATTATTGGTAATGTGTTTGAACTTCATTGTTACCATGGTGCAATTGACTTTCTGGTATCTGAGTAAATATTTTGGTTTTGTCTTTGAGGAAGAGAGTTTATATTTTGTGAATTTACCCTGGAAATATGCATGCATAGTGGCTTCTGTGGGTATTGCATTGGTATTATACCTACATGAAACATTTCTAAAAATCAGAAAAGAATAGAAGGATGTACAGAAGACCAAAGAGGAAAGCAGGGTAATATTAGTAAGGAAGTGAATACTTTTAAAAAGAAATTAAATGTAATATATTTATTTCATATATATTCCTCTTCTGTTATTTTTATAAAGAAATACATAAATACATATGTGATTATAAGTACATACAGAAATACACGCATGCATATAGACATAGATAAAAGAGAGACTGAAGTTAGATTGCTATTAGAATTAGGTGCTACATGGGGGAGGATGTGTTGTATGTGATCCTTGAGTAACTAATCCTCTGAAATTGGTAGGCTAGGATTTGTATCATTTTATTCAAACATGATACTTTTGTCCTCAAGTTTTCTCTTCTATTTTACCTGCAGTTGATATCAATGAATTCCGAAAGTCTTTATTGTGGGAAAGGTTCCCAGTAATTCACTGGGACAGTCTGATTGGCATTGCCAGTGGGTGTAGATTTAGATGAAATCTTCAGTGAAAAGAAAATATCTTCATTTTAAAGCACTAGGATACCATTCTGAAGAAGGCAGACCTGAAAGTCAACATGTGAATACATTTTTCAAAGGTATAACTACCCTTAATTTGTTACACCCAACTTTGAATTGTATATTTTCAGTTTTATATTTACAATTCAGTTATCCATATTCAATTATCAATGAATTACCTATTTTTCAGATTGTGGATTTTTTATAATCTTACATATCTCTACCTCTATCTATCTATCTACGTAAAGGTAGCTTGTGATGCAAAGGGCTAATTGGAGTGTTATGATACTGTTCAGAGAAAATGATAGCATCTAGGGAAAAGAGGACAACTGAGCGTTGTCAGTTTAAACAATTGCTAATAATATTATAAGCAATAATTAAAATCAATATTGTGCTTCAGTGCTTAAAAAGGCCTCCCAACCACCTTCTCCACTACTAAGTAATACCAGTATAACTACTGCAGCTTTCATATGGAAACAGACTACGAGAAATTGAAGAGATTTGATCATGATTATACAGCTAGTAAGTGTCAGAGCTGAGATTTTAACCATGGTTTTCTGATTCCAAATCCAGGTCTTTTTGCAAAGGGTAGGGTCAGGAGCTAAATATCAGAGTCCCTTCATTTGGGAAAGCTAGGGCATCAATCTATGTAGCATCTGGGAAAGGTATGATCAAAAAGTCAAGAGACTAGTCCAGAAAGAAGTCCAGGAATCATAAAACAAGCTGAAAAGAGGATTTGAGATGTAGATTGATCTGAAAGAACTGAGAACTGCTCTCTGACTGCTATAGGAATGTTTATACCAGCCCAAGTTTATTGGATCTGTTGTTGCTTAAAGAGCTGGGTTAGTTAGCTCGGACATTTTGTTACTTCCTTTCCCTCATAGAAGCATTTTACTGCATATTAACACCAGTTTGGTTACTTCTAAGCTACTCTAGTAAAAGCTGGGGTGAGGAAGGAATTTGAATCCGTTTGCTGAAATTCAGTTTATGAGATCTTCATTGGAGCTGAATTTATCTTTGTTCTCCATGACCCTTAACTGCAGTGAATAGTTCAGAAAGACAGGGCAACTGTTCCAAACTGCCATTGACTTTTGCTCTGCTGGATATATTTTTACAAGTAGCAGCTGCCTTTTCTCTTTTTTTCACTTCTCGGAAAAGTATCATACTCTTTGGACTAAGAAGAGAAGCTCACAGTTGAATTATTCACAATTTCATTTCACTCAAAGAAACCTTATAAGAATCAACAAGCAAAAAACAGAAGAATATATCTAGGGGTAGAGGATGTCCTTTGGAGAGATTCTAGAAACCATCTAATTAAGTCTTCTCATTTTATAGTGGAGGACTTACCCAAGATTACCCAGGTCACTGGGTCTTTAGTCACTCAAGTTATCAGGGTCTCAGTTTAAATATCTATAAAATGATAAGGTTGGACTTGATCATTTCATGGTCAAGTTCAAATCTTATATCCATGAAGCTATTATTTCACGTGTAATACCCTCTCACTAGATCATGTATCATGGCTGCCATATACTAAAATTGCCTGAATAAAAAGGCATGAATTAGTGTCTTTAAAAACACAGAATTACACAACAAACGACCCTCCAAGATAATATCACCAGACTCCAGTGTACTAGACTTAAATCTTAGATGAAGCAGTGCTTGACTTTATGATATAAGGGACAGAATATGGAACTTTGCATCAGGAGGATCTTACTTCAAATCTCCCTCAGATACATAGGATCTCTTTGACCTTAAAAAAATAATTTAACCTCTTTTAGTCTGTTTTTTAATTTGTAAATGTATGTATGAGTTGAACTTGTAGCTCCCACACTCTATCCTACTTCCAAATCAATAATCCTATGATCTTATATAATTACATAATATTGAAATGATGACTTTCAATGGTATGTAAAATTCCACTGTTTTTGCTCAATTGAAAGAAAATATTTATACATTCAAAGCACTTCCTTCTCCCAAGTTTTTGGTTCTGTAGGTTAGAAATTTGTTTAGTATAAATATTAGTGAATGAGTAAAACCCTTTTAATTACTACACAATGAAGATAAAATTCCAATTCTTTTTGTTTCCGTAGGGCCTTTATTATGATTCTTATAAAGTTTGCAGTTTACCCTGGAGAGAAATGCTTTGCTTCAAGGTAGTCTAAATTCCAAACAGTACTAAAAGAATTAGAGTTGTCAGTAAAGGAAAACAACAAAACAGTTTTAAAGATGACAAAGAAATATATGACCTTTGTCTTTATATGATAATAAGAACTTGTGGAGATTTAATTAAAATCAAAGTAAAGTCTTTTTTCATTTGAACAAATTAAAAGAAATGAGTCATCTGCACTAGTGAAAAGTTTAAATTGACAACATCCAGGAGCTCTTTATAACTATGAACTTGGTTGGCATTATCCTGGAACTATTGTCCAGCAGTGGAGAATTCTATGCTCCTAATGGGGTCTTATAAACAACAGTATCAGTATTACATCTGTGGCCACTTCAATGATGTTTCAGTTACTTGGGAGCAGGTCTTGTAGGAACTCTATGAAATCCAGCCAACGATGCAGATATTCTACTGATTATCTTGACTTGACTGCTATTAAATCTATTTGTAGCACTTCTTTTAAAGCAGTTTTCCTGGACTTCAATAATCAGAGTGAGCTCTGGGAAGTCTTGCTTCCCCAGAGTTCTGTGTCTGTATTTTCTTATCTTAAGCAATGAGTCAATAGAGTCATGTCTTGTCAACTGTATCCCTGAAAGAGCTACAATTCTCCATCAACCAGTTTGTATCTTCATGGATCTGAAAAGGTTTAGAGACTGGTCAAGGCATCAAGATACAGAGGATAATGATGTGAATTAGCCTCAGGTCAACTTTCATTTAATCTTGTATAGGAAAATTGAAGTAAACATAGCCTGGAAATAGATGGCACTGCAAATAACCTTAAATACTTTACACTGTAACTCTCTCATTCCAAACATTAAAAAAATATGAGTCCCAGAGAAGTTAAGTAACTTTAGCTAAGGTAACTCTTACAGTGGGTAACAGAATTAGGATTTGCACCTAGGACCTCTGTCTTCTGACCAAGTGCTCTTTCCACCATAATCATTTTAACTTTCCTAATAAAATGTTGCCCAGTTGAGTTTCTTATGTGGTTTATTTTAATGAAAGGATAACAGTAGTTTTAATTAGCATATTAATTGGACATATAAATGAATAGTTCTGAATTAGAAGAGTAAGATTGACATATGCAATCATGTTTATGCTATTAATTTGCTTAGTAAATCATTTCTGTGTAGATAACCAAAATAAAAACTTCTACCTAGCTTCCATTCAGATTATCATAAATTGTAAAAAAGATGAAATTTCATTTAATGAAGTTTCATTTGCATTTGAAAATTATGCAATCAAAAAGTTTTTTTTCTGCCATTTCAATTTATTTCAAATTGAATTGAGATATAATTGCGTGAGGTCTAGATGTCACAAGCTGTCTCACTTTTTTCTACTCAGATGTCAGTCAATGTGTTTCTGATACTGCCAACACAGAAGTACCACATTATCATGTTTTCTCCTTCTCTTAATGAACCATTAGTGTTGATTCACAATGACATTCTCCATTGGCATATGAGAATAGAGAAACCTAAGCCATTGAGTGAGTTTTAATTCACTCCAGTAGGTTCATTAGGGAACAAGATCTGTCATTATGGATACTCTTCCTTATCACCTCCTGCCGGTCTGATGACAGCATTGGTTAACTGGAACAAAGTATGGAGGACCTTTTTATGGCAATTCTCTTCACTTCTCTGGAACTCAGTTTTCCCATGTATGAAATGACAAACTTTGACTACATAGTCTTTAGCTTACCTTTCAACTCTACTTTTCTGAAATCCTATATTTTAAGCAAAACTAACCCAAAGAAGAAACAATCATTTCTATATAATAATACTTATTTTGCACCTTTCTGTTCTATAAGATTAAATAAATATTTTATTAATTAATAAGGATTAAATTAATTATTTCTGCTTAATGTTAGTGTTTATAATTGCTGGTTTTTAAAAGAAAA
This sequence comes from Bettongia penicillata ogilbyi, assembly GCA_023548195.1. Taxonomy (NCBI): domain Eukaryota; kingdom Metazoa; phylum Chordata; class Mammalia; order Diprotodontia; family Potoroidae; genus Bettongia; species Bettongia penicillata. Next base: position 688,083 of record JAJHZJ010000205.1, on the reverse strand, counting down.
ATTTAAGATCACTTTGTACAGCAATTCTTAGATTATTTAGGGCAAGCTATTTTGTGATGATCTGAGATCTTGAGATGATCCCTATCTTGAAAGGGATGATTTAGCCTCCCCTGGGAAGATAAACAAGACATTGTTTATAGCAAAGCATAGCCTTACAATGCAGTAAATGTTCAATGAATATTTCTGATAATGAAATACATGCCTTAATTTAAATGCTGTATTTCTTCTGGGTGGCATTTTCAGAATGATTTTAAACTAAGGTTGCCAGATGTTCTGAGGAGATGGGTTTGTCCCTAATTCTAGTTCCTTTGATGACTTTCAACTGTTAGAATGGGTTAAAATTCTCATATTCAAGCCTAGTCAATACTGATGATGACTAGAGTTGCATCAACTTTTATCAGCCTTAATGAAATATCTTTTGAGGATATTCACAATAACAAAGATAAAAATGTTTTATCACAGGAGGAAATGAATACATTGTGCTGTGAAAGCAAGCATCTCAATATATGCAGGAGGGCCTGTTATCACAGCTTCTTAGACCTGCATTTCTAAAAGGAAAGCAACGTTTGAGGGGTCAACAATCACTTTAATCAAGCACATGTATCATTCACTTAGTTCAGAGAAAAAGTCAGTTCCCTGAACTTCAGAGAAAATACAGAGAAATCAAAATCAACAGACAGGTTTCTAACTGTCTGACATATATCACAGATCAAGAGATACATACATAGTTAGCAAATAGGGAGGTGCCAGCATCTGGGTTTTCAAAAGCAGGAGGCTCCTTAGCAGATTCCCAGAATCTGGTCTGGCCAAGCAAAACACTTCCAGTCAGAAACCTCACCCTCAGAGTATTTATACATTTTTTAGAGCCAGAAGGTATCATAACCCTTGAGAATTACTGCTTCATTAGAAACTTAACAAAGGTGTGGACTTTCCTACAAATCTTCCCTAAACAAACTCCCCTTAATGGGAAGGCCCATCAGTGGGTGAGGAAGATCTTTAATCACATTAAAATAATTAACAATACAAATACAAATACTGTTTCTAGTTAAAAAAACTCTGTGCTTTACTCCTAGTAAAGACTCTTGATTGATAAAGGCAAGATTCAATCAGAGGCACTTGATTATACTAAACAAAAACAGCAAAACTTCCTACTTTGCCTGTCATCACATGTGCTTATAACCTGTCAAAAAGGTACCTCAGTCATCAAATAAGAAATTATTTACCATATGTAAATAATTAGACGAGTCACCTTCAGACCACTTCCTTTGTCCATACAAGAGGGCTTAATTACAGACGTCCTCAAAGTTAGATTTTACCTACAATATCCCTCAGTATAGATTATAGGGAAAAGTATAGCTCAAATGCTGTTTTTACTCTTACGTTTTGTCGATAGCTAAAATGCATATTCTTGGGATGGTTCCTATTGCCTCCCTCTCTTCCCATCTTGTTATGAATGAGTCAAAATGTTTTTAGTCTTGTCTGATGGGTGCAACCTTAAGTCTTAGAAAAAATGGCAAACCTTTAAGGATGGGAGTAGAAAGACATTATTAAATGAGTGGTTTGCTGAAACAGGAAAGGCCTTTTGGAGAATAAACTCAAATTCAGAACTTCCAGTCTGCACTTGCTCCACACTACTTCGAACTGATTAATCTGAAGTAGTAAATAAATTACACTTCTCTCTCCTTCAATTTGTTCAGGCCTATATGATCTGTCAACAAGGTGAAGCTGTCAGAAGAACTCCTAGATAGAGCATCTCTTCCTAAAGTGGGTCAAATGATTGCAAATCATTTTTTTCATCTCTGCTTAGATATCTGGCATTTTCTTCTTTTTTATCCTTCCTTCTCCCATGGAATTGAAATTTCCCCATTTATAATGTAACTGTCTCCTACCATTTCTGCAGGAGAGTGGTCAGTACCTATTCAAGTAACAGTGATGATTTGGCACACAAAAAAGCATACTGTTCCTGTGTTTTCAGATGCCAGCTTAAAAATATAAATATCTGGAATTAAAAGTCCTGAAAAGATATGATTTTCTATAATCCACTAAGGTTCAGGTTTGGCACTGCCAATCAATTCTTGCTTTCTGACTGCACTGATAATTCTATGTATACCTTGAGCGACAGAAAGATTTATAAATCACAAAGACTTCTGAATCATTTTATATGTTTAATGATGTGTTTAGTCACACAAAAAATGTTAATTAAAGAACTCAATTAGTGGTAGTAATTAATAATTGCATACTTAGTATTACTAATGCAAGCAAATAGTGTAATTATAGAGCATCAAGGTCTATGATATGCTTTGTCATAATACTGAACAAAATTGATAAAAAATTTGCCATAGGATAACATTATTGAAAGAGTACTATAGAGAAAGAGGGAGGAACCAGTATAACCAATGTAACATGAGCCAAAATTATCCTAGTAGGGATAACTGAAAATCCCCTGCTTGAAGCTATATATAGCCAGAAACATGAAGGTGAGTCTATTAGGTGAGCATAACTGTCACAAAATTTTAAAGTTGGGAGAGATTTTAGGAGTCATTATATTGAATGATCATTCCAAAAATAATTATCTCAAATGGATTAGAGGAATAAATATCAGAGTAGGGGTTTAAAGAGTTAAGTTCAAGCAAGTCTGCTCACTAACTATAGGACCTTCTATAAGCAGCAACTTATGTAGGCCATTGGTATTTCAACTGTAAAATAAAGGGATTGCATGAAATCACCTCTACAACTCTTCCAGCTCTAAAATGTGATGATCCTTCTCTGCAACATTCCTGAAAGATGGTCACTTATTCTTCACTTGAATACTTCCAGCAACAGAAAATGATTACTGATTAATATAATTAATATAAAAAAATAATATAGTTCTATCATTTTTGTAGTATCCTATGCAGATGGGGAATAAAAAGGGATTCCTGTCAAACTTTCCTTTCTTCTGGAATAGCAATAGAATTTTGTCATACTCTTTGAGTCCAACAGATCACTATGATATGTTTTGGAAGAATGTTGTTATAACTTTCAATTTTCCATTCATCTGAAGGCATAACCTTCAAAAAAATTCAGAAAATTGTCTCCTTCCTATTTGTTAACTCTAACCCTAATATAATCTTAAAGCATTTGGTTATCAACTGCTAGTGAAAATGGACATGTTTGAAAGTTGTATGTATAACAGAGAAAACACTGTAAATCAGAAGACCTGCATCTGAATCCCAGCTCAGAAAGCTATTAGCTATGTGATTGTGGACTAGTCACTTAACCCTCTGAACCTTAGCTTCCTTATCTAGTAAATGGATATAATAATTTTCTCTCTACTGTACCTCACATCATGATTGTAAGGAAAGGATTTTACAAACTTCATACAAAAAACATGAATTATTGTTATAAAGGACAGAATCAGAATAACTATGAAGAAATCCATGCTATCCATATATTCTGGGTAACAGTTGCATCTCAGGGAAGGGATCTATGCCTTCCTGAACAAGAATTGACTTTCAATTAACATAGCAAACTAGAAAAAAAAAGGCATGTGACCTTCATTTCCTTACCTCATTGTGAATCCTTTATTATGTAATAAATAACATTTACTCTAAATCTAAAGACTCTAAGTTCATGTCTCATGTCTTATGCTTACTACTTATGTGATTGCTGGAAGGCTTCTACATTTTTTTTCTTATCTGAAAAATAAGAAGAATGGCTATTGCCATTGAGGTCCCTTATTGCTTTATAGTTAGGATCCTAAAACTAAATAAATCAGGAGACTTCCCCCACCCAAATTAGAAATCATCAAAGATTTGTTAAAAAGGAGTGAATATCCAACATTTGTCCTGAGTTTCCAAGGAGCTGGGACTGAACAGTCAGTTCTTTGCTGTCTCTCTATGGGTGACTCCCAGAAAAGGATCATGTCTAAATTTAACCTGGCTACTGTTCCTTACACCTGCTATCATGAAGACTCAAAAAGTTCTTTTTATTCCTTTGTCATCTTTCTTGAAACCATGACTCAGTAAGGACTTTAATACATCACTAATCCTTTTTATTTGGTACTGATAGCAACATAATTAGAGAACGTTAGAGGAATCAAGTCCTTCAGTAATCATTAGGTTCAATTCCATTATTTTACTCCATTATTTTACATTATTATAGGAAGTGGAGAAACTTGTGCATGTCAGTGATAGAACTGGGCTTCCTAGAGTCTAGTCCAGTGCTTTTGGATTCTGTCTTATGCTGTGGTGATTTCTGTATTTACCTGCCTCTATTCTGTGTTATTGACCTTTAAGTCCATGTTCATATTCTCCTGTGACAGTTGTTTAAAGCCTAAGTCTTAAGGTTTTTCTGGAGGGAGAGAGAGAGAAAGAGAGAGAGAGAGAGAGAGAGAGAGAGAGAGAGAGAGAGAGAGAGAGAGAGAGAGAGAGAGAGAGAGAGAGAGAGAGAGAGATTTTTGTCAAGTCCTTAATGCAAAGTGTTAGGGATACAAAAAAAAAAAAAAACAGTCCCTACCCTCAAGAAATGTATATTCTGATATGGGAAGATATCATCTAAAGGAGAGGCAGATATGTGTAATATTTCATTTTAAGAGTGAACTCACAGGGAAGTGAAAATTGGGGTCAAGCATTCTGATAATCTGGGCAGTCCTAGGGAATTAATCATTACTCATTGAGTCAGCCTCAGGTTGAAATCATTCTCCAAGAAGCTAATGTGCACAGTGTATCAGAAGTGAAGTGAGTACACTTATCTGTACTTGTAAGAGAGTGGGTCCCAGATGTTTAGGAAAATATTAAAGATGATATAATCTCTTTGGACTACACTTCTTCATTAAACGGAATCAGTAGACTTAGAAGGAACATCAGAATTCATCTAGACCAATCCCCCTCCTATTTTACAGATGAGCAAACAAACCAGGGAGAGGCTAAATAACTAGTCTAGGGTCCAGAGAGCAACTAAAGAGTGAGTGTTGCTTTTTTTTTTTTTCACTATACCACACTGTTTCCAGGAAAGCTTCCCTGAATCCCTTTATTGGTAATGACTTCTCTCTTTAGAACTCACATAGGACTTTCTTCTTCATTTCCCTCATGCACTTACCATGTAATAGTTTGTATTATAGGCTGCATTTTATCAGAACATAGAATTTAGACATGGAAGGAATCTTAGAGATCAATCAATTCAACTCCTTAATTTTACTAATGAGGAAAATGAGGTCCACAGTAGGATCCTGAAGTAGAGTTAGTAGGGATTATAACTAGTACAAGCACCTTAATTTACAGATGTGTGGAATGATAATTAAAGAGGGTATGTGACTCATATTAGCTCACACAGGTAGTAAATGGCATCATCAGAATCCTTAGACTTCAAAACTAGAAGGTTTTCCAATATACCTTCCTGTTATCTCTTCTTGTGTCTTATAATTAGACCATTAAAAAATGAGGACATGAATCTTCACTATTTTAAAAGACTTCATCCAAATTTCATGTCTACTGGAAAGTTTCTGTTGAATTCTCTAGGCAATAGAGATCTCTCCCTTCTCTTACTTTCCTACCACTGGAAAAAGTCTGGTTTTCTGCTCTAGGAAGAATTTGGGAGCAGGGGAGGAAGGAAAGATCTTTCCTTCAGACTAGTATCCCCACCCCCAACCTAGTTTAACAAGAGAACAACCTTCAGCCTTAAATGGTCCAGAAAACTTTGAAATATCCATCTTTTCATCAGTATCCTAAAGAATATTCCCTGGATTTACGTTACTTGTAGTAGAAACAAAGAACAAAAATCAACACAAACTCATTATGCCTAAGGGGTACTTCTTGAGCACCCCACGAATGGGACGAAAGGATTTATAGTACACAGGAGCAGTGAATAGCCTCCTTGCTCTCTAAACTTGAGCTTTAGACCTTATCTGTACTTGTAAGAGAGTGTGTCCCAGATGTTGATGGTATAATCTCTTTGGACTATACTTCTTCATTAAACAGAATCAGTATAGTCAAAATGACTGATCATATTGACTTTCTACTAATGATCTTGGGAGGAAGCACACCTCTGTGAGATGAAGCTGATGGTACTTAAATAAACTGATCCTAATACCTCAGATTCCTTCCATGTCTAAATTCTATGTTCTGATAAAATGCAGCCTATAATACAAACTATTACATCGTAAGTGCATGAGAGAAATGAAGAAGAAAGTCCTATGTGAGTTCTAAAGAGAGAAGTCATTACCAATGAAGGGATTCAGGTCTTTATATCCTAGAGCCTTGTGAGAGTGGGAATGGGGATAGTGATCCGCAGACTTTACATGATGATACAACTCCGTAAAGGTCTGTCCTATCTGTAGATGTGTCCATACACTTATATGCATATATGTGTGTGAATATATGTTGTGTGTGTATATATGCTTATATGCTTACACACATATACACATAAACATAAATGGATAGATAGATAGATAGATAGATAGATAGATAGATAGATAGACAGGCAGATAGATAGATTCCTCAAAAGCAGTAGGTGGAGTAAAATGTGTGTTTTTCTGTTAGAAAGTCATGACATTCATTCACAAAAATCATATATATATGTCTGTGTATATATTATATATATATATATATATATATATATATATATACACTAATTGCAACACTGAGAAAAGAAATCTGAAGGTGTTTTTTTCTTAAAGTTTTTGGTTGTCCATTTAGTTTGCTGGTTTAATAATGAGTCTCCTGAGGTGCTGTATTAGAGCATAGAACTCTAATTTATACGCTCTTGAATCTGAGCAATGACATAGTTACTTGAGGTCCCTTGAGAAGTTCTTTAACCTCCTTGCTTTGGCTTCTTTCTCTGTAAAGGGTATAATAAAGCTCACCATGAGGATTAATTAGGTGGCATTTGAAAAAAAGAAAGCTATGAAAATTTGGAGGCGGGGCAGCAGAAGACAGTCTAAATGACAAAGAGAGCTAAGCATTCTTTTTCTTCAGTGGCCTCAAAGCTGTAAACCAGGTTTTCTGAAGACAAATGAACCAGTCTCCCAGGAGAACCAGAAAGGTTTGCTAGCATTAATATGCTTCATTATTATGTAAAAAGATTTCACTTCCAACTCAAGTTGGAAATTTTTTAAATATGTATGTTGGAAAGAACTTGATGTTCAAAACAGAACTGGAAAACATTTGTACGGTAGCATAGAACAGGAATTTGTTTTTGCTTTTTTTTTCAATCAATCAGTCATTTGACATTTATTGAGCATCAGCTTTGCACTAGGAACTGTGCTGAACTCTGGGCATATGGAAAACTACTGTCCAGCACCTCCATGTAGTCAATCCCTTTGCACAGTGGAAGGATATTGGATGTCTTCCCCCAGGTTAAGGACCTGAACGTGTTTTACTTAGGTTTAAGAGAGAGACTAGTGACTCATGTTGTATTAATTTTGAAGCACGAAATAATGTTTAGGTGCTCCCCTTGCCATAGTTTCCACATCTGCTGTCTAAAAAATACCTCTTCTAAGTGAACAATAATCAATATTTCACAATAACCTGGTCTACTATTTGTGAGATCTTAGGGAAGTTGCTTTCATTCTGAGCCTCAGTTATATATCTTAATGTCATCTGTGAAATAAGGCTACTTCTTTGATTTAATTCTTAGAGTAGTTATTTGGATCAAATCACATATACATATATAACATATGTATGTGTGTGCATATATGTATATGTGTAGGTGCATCTGTGCCTATTATATATTTACCTATGTGTGTGTGTGTGTGTGTGTATAGATACAAAGGTATATAAATATGTCTATGCATGTAGATATACATACAATGTACCAAAATCTTGGTATAGTTTTAAGTTTTAATAGCTTAATAAATTAGTATAATAAAAATAGTTTTAATAAAAACTAGGACTTCTGGAACACCTTGTAAATAGTGATGTGTGTGTATGTGTATGTCTGTGTATATATGTATATGTATGTATATACCTATGTCTAGGTATGTGTTTGTGTGTTTTGTGTTGCCCATATTGTTTTGCTCATGTTTGTCCACATGGGTCTCTCTAGATGTGATTGACAGGAAGACATGAATAGATATTTTCAGTTTCTCCTCTGTACACACTTCTCCAAAGGAATGTTTGATTCATGTCAGAAAGGGCATCAGAAAATTAGGACCAGAGACTCAACCTCAGGCAGAGACAAGATGGCAGGGTAAAAGCTGGGACGCACTTGAGCTCTCCCCCAAACCCCTCAAAATATCTTTAAATAGTGACTCTGAACCAGGGATAAGGAGCTTCTGGCCTTGAGACCACATGTGGCCCTCTAGGTCCTCAGGTGTGGCCCTTTGACTGAATTCAAACTTCACAGAACACATCCCCTTAACAAAAGAATTTGTTCTGTAAAACTTCAACTCAGTCAAAAGGCCGTACCCAAGGACCTAGAAGAACACATGTGGCCTCAAGGCTGCAGGTTCCCCACCTCTACAAGTCTAAACAAATTCTAAAGTAGCAAAACTCAAAAAGATATAATGAAACAACTTTCCAGCCCAAGAAAACTTGGAACATTGGCAAGAAAGGTCTCTTGTGCCAGGGTTAGAGAGGAGCCCCATCTAGAGCTGATCATGCCATCACAGACCTGGCCCCAGCAAACCAGGAGCAGATTTTGGGAGCCACTGAATCAGCACAAGCAGTGGTGATTTCCAGGACTCTCAAGGGGATGGAACAGTGGGTCAGAAGATTTATAGGTCTTTCTTTCCTGGTACCAGTGGCAGGACTCTGTTGTATTGCCTATACTTGGATTTGGGTCACAGCACTGGTTCTTAGTCCGTGTGAAGAAGAGCACTAGCACAGCAGAGCTTGTGTCCACAGGGAAGTAGGAGTGCTGGTCACAGTGGTTGAAAAGTGTTTGTGGTCATTCGCAAACCAGTGCACAGTAAAGATGAGTAGTAAACACATCTGTCCCTAGATCATATCACCTTGGAAGAATCCAAAACTTACAGGTCCTCAGAATCACTTCTGAAAACAGCTGCATAAAAATCCTGAAGCTTAGGATACTGCCCTTTCTACTTGGGAAGAAAAGTCTCACTTTAGCATAGAATTAAAAGTCAAGAAATGGTCTGGAAAATGAGCAAATAGCAGGAAAAAAAAAAGTTGACCATAGGAATTTACTATAGTGACAGGAAAGTTTAAAAACATACACTCAGAAGACAACAAAGTAAAAATTTCTTCATCCAAAGCCTCCAAGGAAAATATGAATTAGCCCCAGGCCATGGGAGAGCTGAAAATGAATTAAAAACCAAGTAAGAAAGGTAGAGGAAAAATTGGAAAGAAATGAGAGTAATGTGAGAAAATCATGAAAAAAAGAGTCAATAGCTTGCAAAGAGGCAAAAAAATACTAAAGAGAAAAACACCTTAAAAATAGAATAAACAAAACAGTAAAAAGGCACAAAAATCCAATGATGAGAAGAATGCCTTGAGAAGAATTGGTCAGATGGAAAAGGATATTCAAAAATTCACCAAAGAGAAGGGTTTCTTAAAGAGTAGAATTGGTCAAATTATAAAGAAGGTACAAAATCTCACTGAGAAAAAGAATTCCTTAAAAGATAGAATTGGGCAAGTGGAAGCTAATGACTTTGTGAGAAATCAAGAAACAATCAAATAAAACCAAAGCAATGAAAAAAATGGAATATGTGAAATATCTCATTGCTACCTGAGAAATAAATCCAGGAGAGATAATTTAAGAATAATTGAACTAACTGAAATTCATAATAAAAAAGGAGCCTGAACATCATCTTTCAAGAAATTGTCAAGGAAAAGTACCTTGAGATTCTAGAACCAAAGGGCAAAATAGAAATGGAAAGAATCCACCAATCACCTCCTGAAAAGATACCAAAATGAAAACTTCTAGGAATATTGTAACCAAATTCCAGAGTTCCCAAGTCAAGGAGAAAATTGCAAGTAGCCAGAAATAAACAATTCAATTATCATGAAACCAAGGTCAAGATAATACAAGTTTAGAAGTTTCTACCTTAAAGGATAAAAGAGCTTGGAATATATATTCCAGAGGGCAAAAATGCCAAGATTACAACCAAGAATTACCTACCCAGAAAAGCTGAGTATAATCCTTCAGGGTAAAAATGGATATTCAATGAAACAGAGGACTTTCAAGTATTCTTGATGAAAAGACCAGAGCTGAATAGAAAATTTGACAAGATGCAAAAGAAGCACAAAAAGGTAATCAGGAAAGAAAAATCATAAGGGATTTCATAAGGTTAAACTGTTTATATTCTGACTTGGGAAAATGGTATTTATTAGTCCTAAAATTTTTCTAATAATTAGTGCAGTTAGGAGTATACATAGACAGAATGCAGAGCTGTGAGTTGAATGTGATGGTATGATTATCTAAAAAAATTAAATTAAGTAAAATTCATAGTAATAAAAGCCATTTCTCAACTGACAAATCGTTAAAGGATAGGAACAGGAAATGTTCAAAGTAATCAAAACCATCAATAGTCATGTGAAAAAATGCTCTAAACCACTATTAATGACAGAAATGAGAACTAAATCAATTCTGAGCTACTACCTCACATCTCTCAGATTAGCTAATAGGACAGTAAGTGAAAATGACAAATTTTTCAGGGAAAGATGTAGAAAACTTAAAATACAAATGTATTATTGATGAAATTGTATACTGATTCAAAAATTCTGGAGAGCAATTTGGAACTAAGCCCAAAGATGTCTAAAAATCTATGCATACCCTTTGACTAAGCCATACCACTACTAGGTCTATATCACAAAAAGAGATTTTACAAAAGGAGAAAGCACCTATATGTACAAAAAATATTTAGAACAGCTTTTTTCATAGTATAAAAGAACTGGAAATTGAGGGTAGGTCCATCGATTGTGCAATGGCTGAGCATGTATATGATTGTGATGATATACTATTTTACATTAAGAAATAATGAACAGGATGTTCTTATATAAACTGATGTAAAGTGAAATGAGTAGAACCAGGTGAACCTTGTACATAATAACAGCAATATTGCATGGTGATCTGTTATGAATAACTTAGCTATTTACAGCAATACAATAATCCAAGACAATTATGTAGGACTCACGATGAAAGGTGCTGCCCATTTCCAGAGAAGGAATTGATGGAGCCTGAATGCAGGTCAAAGATACATTTTCTTTGCTTTCTTTATTTGGGGGGGGGGGGATGGATTTTGTCTTTTTCCCCTCAACAGAATGACTTACATGGAAATATATTTTGCATGACTTCAGTCAAATTTATATAAATAAGAGACATTCCTCAATCATGTCAAATTGCTTGCCTTCTCAATAAGGAGGAGAGAGGGAAAAGAGAGAATTTGGAATTTAAAATATAAAAAAAGAATGTTAAAATTGTTTTTACATGTAATTGAGGAAAATAAAATATTAAATAAGATTTAAAAAAAAAAGAAAGTTGGGGCCGGATTCTGGCTATTCTGTTCTACTGACAGAAGGAATAGAAATATATCTATCTATCTCTCTAAATATTGTTAGTCTAGGGGAAATAATTTTTCAGTTCAAGCTGAATACTTGATCCCTTAACGTAAAAGTAGTTCCCCAAGCTATATATCTAAGGCTTATCTCCCTTTCCACTAATTTCCAGTAGTACAAAACCATTATCATGTGAATAATGAATAAACCCACTCATCTAAGTCAATAACAATCAGAAATCAGAGAAAGCATGGAGATGAGAATATATCAGATGATACATTGAGTGAATACACTTTCCCACTGAGAGAAAGATATTTCAGCCTATCCAAGAACCTCGAGTAAGGGATATGAGTGTGTTTTCACCTGCTAAAGGTTCTGTTTTTTGATTTATTAAATGAATCTTGAAGCCTCTATTACATATAGAGTACCTAAGCATGTATGTATGTATATATATATGTGCATATATATATATATAATATAGATAGATAGAGAGATAGATAAATAGAGAGATAGAGAGATAGATGGATAGATAGATAGATAGAGATGTGTAGATGCATATGGATAGGATACAAAGATGCCATTTTATCAAAGCAAGCAAAAAAATGAGCCTTAAAAATGACATTTGTCTTCTAATTTCCTAAATCCAAGTTTTTTCCCCCCTTTTATTTTAGATATCATACTGATTAGTTCCATGTACAAGAAGTTTAGGATTTTATCTTTTTGTGAGCTCCCATGATAAATATCAGGGGCATGTCAGATTTGTGTTGAGGGGTTTATATCTTATGATGATGAAACAATACTTCCTGACTCCTGAGCAGGAATGTTGCTGACTCAGTATACCTTAATGTAATGACTGACCTTTGTTTCCTCTCTGTCCCCATCTGCTTAAAATGACCTGTCCATTGCCTAAATGAATGCCTGAAAAGATCCCTAGCCTTGCTCTACTCCACCCAGAGAGAGGCTTAAGTAGTACTGGCTCATCAATCACATCTACTGTTCCTTCAATGCCATGGAACACTGAACTTCTCAGTATTACAGCTGAAAGAGATCTTAAGGATGCCCTTATTTACAAATACGGAATGCAGGGATTTACAGAAACACAAAACCATGCAGATTCTCAGAGTTGCAAGGGACATTGGAGGCCATCTACTTCAAAATGTACTTGAATGGAATCTACTTTATAACATTTAGTCTTCTTGAATATCTCTAGTGATGAAACAACTCACTCTATTTTTGGATACCTCTAATTGCCATAAAGATTTTTCCATACATAAAGCCTACAGGGTTTTTTTAAGACCTACCCATTATCTCAAATTTTGGCTTCAGGGACCAAATAGGATTACACATATTTCTTTCCCATGTGATTTCTCTTTGCAAATGCTTGGATATCATATCCATCTAAGTTTTCTCTTTAAGGCTAAATACTTTCCTAGTCCTTCCACCCATCCTAATCTAGCTCAGATGGGCATCCCCTTCACCTTCCAAATTTCCCTTCTCTGTTAGGTCTCCAGATTTTCTTTTTTCCTTTTTCTTTTAAAATATAGGGCACCCCAAAATGAGCTCAATACAACCTAGTTTGTCTGGCTTGAGCAGAACACAGTAGGAATGTGACTTACTCCTCACACCCCCCTTGGGACACTACACTTTTAATGCACCCTAAAATCAAGCATCCTTAAAAAGAAAATGGAAATGATATGAAAGAGAACAAGAATGAGAAATAGAACTGCACTCGAGAATGTGTACATGAAGAATATTTCCCACCTGATGTTAGAGATGACTCAAGTTTTAGAAAGTTGGAAGATCAATTTATAAAATGTATAAAGAAGAGGAGCATATCAAAAGCACTGAAATAAACAAGCTATATCAATATTGAAAAAAATGATAGAGAAAGTCAACAACTATCCACCTCTACTTCTACTTTTCCACTCATATACAATTTTTAGGAGAATCATGTCCCCATTATCCCACAGTGGCCCATAACTTTAGCATTATGGTATTGAACAAAATATGTAGAGAATCTAAAATACCACTGTACTTATTTCTTGTAGATTATGTTTAAAAACTGATTCACCAAAGCAGCAGGTCCATGAATTTGCATTTGTAAAGCATTTAGTACAGTTCCTGGCACATAGTAGGGGCTATATAATTATTCAAGACTTATACAAAGACACAATAAGAGATGTGAACTTGTCCAGTAATACAAATGCTGATCATCAAAGACCAACAACTTGCTAGAGAAAAGATTGGAAGTATCTAAAGTTAACAGAGCAGATAACAATGAGGAAAATATGGCGTACACGATGCCATTTTACTACATAATGATGAAATAAACATCAATCAAGATATAAAGAAGATAATAAATGGGAAGGGAGACCTTCTACATCATGAACTTTAGCATTACTGGGCATCATGGGCCCACATGACAGTCTAGTGAAGTCTATAGACTCCTTCCCTAAATAATGCTTTAAAATATGTATATGTATGTGTATCTTATATACATATATATATATATATATATATGATCAACAAGGAATCCAAATATATTGAAATTAACATAGTTATTTTTTCCATGAATATTCAGAACCCTTCAAAATCTGTCCAATGAACCCACTGAAGGTCTGTTGACCCCAGGTTAAACATCTGTTTTAGATGCCACTATTTGTGGAAGACATTGTGTAGGGTACATCAAACCCTGGAACACCATAGATTTTACAGGAATAGATTTGTAGCAACACCCAAAATCTTAGGCTGATTACCTATGTAAGAACATAAAAAAACAAAACCAAGTGAATGAAGCATTGTCTAGTAATGTGAAGTTAGATGGGCAGTCTATTAATCAGTTTATGTGTGTGTGTGTGTGTGTGTGAGAGAGAGAGAAAGAGAGAGAGAGAAAGAGAGAGACACAGACAGAGAGACAGAGACAGAGAAACAGAGAGAGAGAGAGAGAGAATAAAATATACAAATAGCAATCACTCTCCCTGTCTTCAGTATATGTACATAGCTGTATAAATATGTGCATGTATATATGCATGGGAAGCTAGGAGGAAGCACAGTGATTGTAATGAGTGCTAGGCCTGAAATCAGGAATATTTATCTTCCTGAATTCAAATCTGGCCTCAGACACTTACTAGCTGTGTAACCCTGGGCAAGTCATTTAAAACGGTTTGCTTTTGTTCCTTGTCTAAAAAATGAGCTGGAGAAGGAAATGGCAAATTCTTTCAGCATCTTTGCCAAGAAAATCCTAAATGTCATGAAAAGTGGGACATAACTGAAATGACCAAAAACCAACATATATGTATAAATATGTTTCTGTACATACGTGTGTATTCATTTTGGTGGCAAATAATAAAAACAGACAGTGTTAGGCCCAGAATTAAAAAGGAGGTATGTATTGGATTAACTTCAAGAAATGGTAAAGATCTTTAATAACTTCAAGTGTCTCTCAGAAACAATGGCCAATTTTAAAAACACTAATAATGTACCAGGAATACTGTTACAGAAAGTGTAAATCACTTAAATTTCTTGTTATTCTATATTCTACAAATATATTTGATATTAAGATATTTTCAGAATGATTAGAATGGAACTATGATGGAACACAGCTTACAAGGATTAAGGTTAACAGAGATTCACATAGTGGGTTTGATCATACTGCAACATATTTGGGACAGCTAGGTGGTGCAGTGGATAGAGCACCAATGCAGCAGTCAGGAGAACCTGAATTCAAATCTCACCTCAGACACTTGACGCTCACTAGCTGTGTGACCTTGGGCAAGTCACTTAACACCAATTGCCTCATCCTGGCTCATCTCCAGTCATCCTGATGAATATCAGGTCACCAATTCAGATTACTCTGGAGGAGAAGTCAGGCTAGTGACCTGCATAGCCCTCTCTCACTCAAAACAATGTCAAATGCAAGTCATGTCACCATTTCTCTCGTGGCATGGCCTTCTTTGGCAACGAAGGACGAACACACACACTGCAACATATAATAAATAAGAATCATTGAAGAACTATGGGCGTAAAGTTGTCATTTACGAAATATATGATCATAAATGACAGACAGATTACATAGTAGAAATAAGGGATAATAAATAGCTGGACAGCTTGAGTGTCCCAGTTGTATCCATGTAATTTCAGGTAAAAGTAAAGAAGTCTCAAAGGACTTTGAGTGAACTCTCTCTATGATGAATTTTTTGGAGGACACAGACAAGATATGTACAGGGTGAGTAGACATAGAGAAAATTCAGTTCATATCATTAAAAAGAATTTCCAAATCTCTGAGACCACAGATTCATTTTGACTATTTGAGAATCCACTATACTTAGCAAAATACACAAAGAATTATTTAATTATTTTGGAATCCATATCTGTGATATTATTGATGCAGAGACTTCCCAGTGGGCAACTCCCTCTACAAAAGCAGATTGATAATTGTACCATCTTTTATTTTATTTTTAATTTACTGAATAAAACAAGCATTTATATAACATAGTATAATAGAAAAGATGATTGTACATGAAACTGCAAATCTACTGTGCACAACTTGCTATTCCTTTCAAATACACAACAAAAGTAAACTTCTTTTTTCCCTCCCCCCTGCCCCAGAGATGGTTATCATTAGATACAAATATATATGTATATGCATATATGTGCATATATGCACATGTATCTACACACATGTGTATATGTGACATATATGTGTGTATAGACACACATACATATATAATTATTCTTTACATACTTCTATTTAACAGTTCTTTCTCTGAATGCAGATAACATCTTTCTTCATATAGCCTTTATAATTAATGTTGGTATTTACAATAGTCAAAATAACTTATTCACTCCAAGTCTTTCTTAAAACAATATTGCTGTTACTATATACAACATTCCCTTGTTAATGCTCATTTCTTTATTATTTTATGCAAGTTTATCCATGTTTTTCTAAGACCATTGGGCTCATAATTTCTTTTAGCACAGTAGTATTTCTTCACAATCATATACCACAACTTGTTCAACCATTCCCCAATTAATAGGCATCCTTGCAATTTCCAATTCTTTGCAACTGCAAAGAGAGTTGTTACAAACATTTAAAAACATAGGTTCTTTTCCTTTCCCCCAATCATCTTTGGAAATAGACCAATTAACTGTTCAGCAACTTATAGACTTAGAGTATCACCAAGCACTCTGAGAAGTTAATCGACACTCCTAGGGACACACAGTAAGTATATACTAGAAGCAAAACTCAGGACTTCTCAACTTTGAGACTGGCCTTTCATCTACTACTCTATGCTGGAGGCTAAATTATGTATTTCTTAGTATTTAATAAATATGGTTGAATTGAATCTCAGATTACAAATGGAAGATAACTTGTTGGAGGAAAGCCTTTAAGATTATATTTTGGTCTACTTAGTCAAGTATTTCTCTTTCATAATTATTAAGCATTGAGAAGTGGGATGCTGTATTCTTTATATAAGATCATAGATTAAGAGTGAAAGGACCTTATAGGTTATCTATCCTATCCTCTCATTTTACAGATAAGAAACCTAATGCCCAGAGAGAGAAGGCAAGTTGCTTGACATTGCACAGTTAGTAAGAAGAAGAAATAGGAGTTGAATCCAATTCCTCTGATTCCAAATCCAGTACTCTGTCTAATCCACCAGTTGTGACTGCCATGATGTGATATATTGTAGAACTTATTTGCAAAGCCTATCTGCTCCCTCCTCATATTTATAAAGCATACCATACCATTTGTATAGGCCATTCTCATAAATGTTTTATAGATATGAGAATGGCAAATAGCAGTTGTGAGCCTATATCTTTTAGATACTTACATATATTTTTTTTGTTATTCAATATATTTATTTCATTGAACTACCTTCAAAATGCATGCCTCATTACTTCTATCTGTTGCTTCTAACATGGATTTTCAACTATATGTACTTGATTTGGCCCAAATGATTTTCTTCTTTCTTATTTCCAGAAAAACTTTACAGGTATAAATGATATCACATCACTTTCTTTGGAAGGAAGAGAATTCAAAATTAAAAAAAATAAAATTAATGTTAAAAATAAATAATTTATTTCTAAAAAAAGAAAGATGGAATCCACTGGATTGTAAAGTAAATACGATAGTGATTGTTTGTAGGTTATTGTGAGTCCTTTATATGTCTTGGGGGCAGTGTATATTTGTTTAAGGACTCTGGTGAGTCTTTTACATCTTGTGAATTTTTTGTGGGATCACATAAAATCTATCCTATACCTAAAGAATGCATTTTTACATAGAGGTCTCTATGGGAGTTGATGATCTTGTTACCCCATGTTTGTGGAGACCTAGACACATTATAGTTTTGAGACTTTCCTAGGGGCAAACTCTAGGAGCAATATAAATCGAAAGGTGATTTATTAGGGCTACCCCAAGATTGGACCCTGATTATCTGAGTCTGGATTCTGAAAGAGGATGTTGGTTTTGGTTATAGGTTGTTTATTAGGAACTTGTCTAGTAAGTTAGGTACACTTTTCTTCTAGAAACCTAGACACAAGTCACATATACCAGAGTAGAGCCTGGGTAGGGGTAACATAAGTCAAAGATTGATCTTTAGGGACCATCCCCAAGGTTAAATTGTTTTGTGTGTGATATCAGAGCTTCGAGATACTTAGGCTACAGGTGACAATATATTTATCCTTTCTTCCACCTGGATATTTACTTTTTAAGTTTGCTCTAACTAGTTGATGAGCTGACAATACAAAAAAAAAAAGCTAATTTGGAATTGAACTACACATTAATACTTAGTTATTTAGACAATTTTATTTTTAGTGAAGTTTGTGGCAAACATCATTCAACCTTGCAGCTGTTGTTTTCCTTCATTTCTTAATTCAGAAATGTATTTTCACCTTTTGGAATAGATTGCTGTTATGTCTTACACCCACTGAACTCACTATCAACATATATAGACACGGTTTCTATGATTTCTCACGAGTTCCTCGTAGAATGTGTCTTTCTCTTCATCCCCTTACCAGATGTTAGCACATCAAGTGCTTCCATGTTCTTGGCAGTCATTTTCAGTCATTTGTTTTAAATCCTGCAAAGGAAGATGATTAAATGCCCTGTAAAATTTAGCCTCTAAACAATGAAATCAGTTCCTTTGGTTTCTTTTTATGTGTGTGTTAAGTATGACATATGAACTTGAATTTAGCTTCAGATTTCTTGTGTCTTCAGCTTCATTTATAATGAAAATTTCATCATTGGTTTGCTTAAATTTCACCAGTATACATAAACTTGTTAATGACTGAACAAATGCCTTCTGTTTGAAGTAACTGCTAAATTAATGTTTACAGACAGCATAAAACCCGTGATCTTTGTAGCTTCTTCCCCTTGTTTTGACATTGTCAGATCTAATAGAAAATGATGTGGCTCAGGCTAGAACAGAGGTTCTCAAATTTATTTGGCCTACTGACCCACTAAAAAAATTTACTTAGTGCTGGCCCTGGAAATCTACTTTCTTTATCCCTTTAATTTTTTGTAATTCGCATCATTTCAAATAAATAAATATATATAATTTATATATATTTGTAAGTATACAAGTATGAATCTTAAATTTAGAAATTATTGTAAATTTGTGGTTTTCTTCCTGCATTGAAATTTTGCTAATGCAATACTGCATCATGTAACCATATAGTATTGTATTGTAAAAAGTTATTTTATACACATATTCCTACTGATGCATGTTGGACTTCCAAACAACGTGTCACATGCTCATCTGTCAACACTTGCTTGTTAAGACTTGCTGGTGGTCTTGACCACTGATCAATTATAACTTGCATTTTGTGTGTTTATTTGGAAAATAATATAATCACTATTACTTTAACTCTATTATACAACAGATGAAAAAAATGTATGAACAGTTTTCAAAATTTTATCCTCTCTTCTGCTTCCATTGCCCTCTTATTTTTATTCATTGCTCCCCAATTGCACCTGAGGCTACTACTCCTCTCTGGATCATTCCTGTGGCCCCTAGGCAGAGATATCACCACTTAGAGAAATAGATCAAGGACAATGTTGACCTTTCCTTTGTTTCATAGTTTCAAACAATGCATTTCCTAATAGTAAGTCTACTGGTGATGAGACTATCCACCCTCAATAAAGCTGATCTCTGGGCAGTAGACATGACCTGTTTTGAGAAAATTCTTGAAACATTAGGATCTTACAGAGTTTGTATAATATTATTACCACTGCTGCTGCTAATATTACTAATAAAATACAGATAGATTAATTGCACGCAGTTAGTAAGTGTCTGAGCTCGATTTTAACTCAGATGTTTCTGACTCTAGTTCTAACACTTTTTACACTGCACCATCGAAGCTGTCATAGTATTTGGGAACCCAGGGTCATGACTACACTGCTAGGAATAATTTCCAAGTAAGTCAACAAAGGAATTGTACTGCATACAAAAAATGTTGGTAGAAGTACTCTTTATGTGGATAAAAAATTGGAAACAAAATGTGTATCCATCATTATGGGGATGTCTGAATAAACTGTGGGTTATTAATACAAATTGCACCAAAGGAAATCACACATATGAAGGACTTAGAGAAACATGAACAGACTTTCTGGAAAAATTCATAAAAAGCAGAACAGAATAACGTGCAAAATGATGAAAATAACTGATAAACTTACTGCAAATTATATGTAACAGTAACAATATTAAAAAAGCTATTGAATTCTAGTGAGATGCATTTATTCATGTTCCTCTTCCCACTGTCTCCCACAATTGAATGAGAAAAAAGAAAAAACTCTCACAACAAATACAAATAGTCCAGCAAAATTCCTACATCAGTCATGTCCAAAAATGTGTCTTTTTTTACTTTAAATTCATGATCTCTCTAGGAGAAGATGAGTGTTAGATTTATCTTCAGCCTTCTGAGCTCATGCTCTAACATTGATTGTATATAAGTCTGATTATTTATAATAAATAATCATGGCCCTAGAGAGAAAATAAAAGACAACAACTACTCAGTAAAATGAAGCCTATGGATGATGAGTGTGGTTTATTCTCTCAGATGTGTAAAAAATCAAGAGGCAACGATAAAAATTTTAAAAAATAGGATTATCTTCATGTCATGACATGAAATTATGGCAGAACTTTTGTGGGATATGAATATGGACATCATTATCAAATCATTTTCGTGTAGTTTCTAAATCAAAGATTGCTTTGGCATTTTTGTGTGTTCTCATGTAAATATATATGATCTCCTTTTTTAATACAGCATAACTCTTTTCTATTTGACCTATTTACTATTTTGATGTACAATATCATAAAATGGTTTGTGTACAATGAAAAAAAACCCAAAACAGCAGGAACTACATGATAGCAGATGAGTTAAATTCTTTACAATGTAAATTTTACAGTAAATGAAGATGATAGCACTTAATTATGTCCCAGGCAAATCATTTTTTGTTTTCTCAGTGACATTACAGAAAAATCCTTGAATGAGCCTGAATGGCCTTGATTTAATTTTGGTTGTCAATATCTTTTGCTCAATATTTTGAAGAGAGAGATTATTAGTTTCCCTGGACTTTTCCCTTTTCCCTAAGGCCTCTCTTTCCTCAGTGGACAAGTAAATGAAAAACAATTCCAGGCCTTGGCCATGGTGTTGCTCTGCCTTGCAGACTCAGAGGCATGCTATAGTATGCCATTTTCCCTGCTCTTGGCTATTAACAAGGAATTGTTTCTCACTCATTTCTGTCTGTCTCCATTTGAAATTATCTGTGAAGAAAGATTTTGGCAACATATGATTACAAAGGTTTCATTTATTTCCTCTTTTGAATACTGCTAGAGGGCAAAGAGTTTTTTTTGATAACAAGATATTTGCAGAGTGATCAGAAGTTGCACAAATTTCATGAAAATATATACTAACCCAGGTTAGAATGTATCTGATTTTATAACCTCAGTTCATTTTGGCAGTCTTAATGAAATGGCAGTGAAGCATTTGCTAATGACTATTTCATTGATTTTTTTGTGATTTGGTCACATGGTACTCTATTCCCATTGCAAGTAAAATGTCTGAAAAATGAATACTTTGTGGGGTGGTTTTATGCATTGTACCAACTGTGATGAAAGTCATATTATCCCTCAATGCTCAGATGTTTCAAGAAGTTCATAAAATATCATCCAAGGGCCCTCCTTTTCTTATTTAATTTGCATTTTTTTCAGGAACCTTGATGGATATAAGAAAGGGCACAAAAAACTCAAAACCATGTGAGGATTGGCAGAGTAGCTTTGAATCTATTTAGTAAATTTAGCACTAACTAAAAGCGGTAGAGAAGCAATTAGCTGCAAAGCATATATTTGTTAATCGTCAGTTTATAATGGTTGATTTCAGTAGTGTTTTGCTTTTTCATTATTGTTATTGTCGATATCATTTTGTATGGAAAGAATATTACTGAGCTGTAAATTATTTATACTAAGGCAAGACAAGGAAGGAAGACTGCTAATGGACTTCTGTCTTCATTCACTTTCCTCATGGGCCTGATTTTGAAGTTCTTTGTCCAGTTGCTTATTAGTTTCAACCAACTTTGTATTCAGGTAAATATAGTCAATCATCTTTATCATTGGGGCGGAGTCAAGGTGGCAGAGTAGAAAGACTCACCTATGCTAGCTCCGAACCCACAGCCCATGGATTTAATGTAAGAAGAGCTCCCCACAAGTTCTGGATCATTGCAAGGCATGCAGAAACACAGTGGAAGAGATTTCCATTCCAGAGAACCCTGGAGAGTGGTCCCCAGGGGTCCGTTTTGCCCCAGAAAGCGGAGCCCACCCCTGCCCTGCCCTGGCCGGGCGGCCCCAGATGAGCAGATCCGAGCAGGCTTCAGGGACGGAACCTCCGGTGGCTGGGAAGGTCCCTCCGCCCACGGACGCTACAGGTCAGTGAGAGAGACGTCTGAGCTGGCCGAGAGGGGAGCAGGGTGTCTCCGTGGCTCGGGCCCCCTTGGGAGGAAGCGGCAGAGGCAGAAGCAGGGGCAGCGGCAGCAGCGGTGGCGGCCCCCCAGGACTCCCCGAGCAGCAGGCAGGATCTTCATTACTAAAAGTCTCTGCATAAACCACCTGAAGGAACCGAGCCTGGGAGGTGGCCCTGCCCCACCCCAGCACTAGAACTAAAGCTCACATTGAATAGCAGCCGCGGCTGCCACTGAAAGCCTATTTGAATCCCAGACCCCAAGCACTAGCTGGGCAGATCTAGGCAGGGGTGCAGAGGAATCTCAGAAGTCAAGTAACTGGCTGGGAAAATGCCCAGAAAAGGGAAAAAAAATAAGACTATAGAGAGCTTCTATGAGCAGGCACAAATGTTCCTGCCTTTCAATTCTGATGACGAGGAGCTATTCTTGCCATTAGTGAAAGACATGGAGGGCCAGACCTCTGTATCCCAGACATCTCAGGGGGATGTTGGGTGGGCTCAGGCCTTGGAAGAGCTCAAAAAGGATTTTGAAAAGCAAGTTAGACAGGTGGAGGAAAAACTGGGAAGAAAAATGAGAGAGATGCAAGAAAAGCATGAAAAGTGGGTCAATACCCTGCTAAAGGAGACCCAAAAAAATGCTGAAAAAAATAACACCTTGAAAAATAGGCTCACTCAATTGGCAAAAGAGGTTCAAAAAGCCAATGAGGAGAAGAATGCTTTCAAAAGCAGAATTAGCCAAATGGAAAAAGAGGTTCAAAAACTCCTGAAGATAATAGTTCTCTCAAAATTAGAATGGAACAGATGGAGTCTAATGACTTTCTGAGAAACTAAGAAATCACCAAACAAAACCAAAGGAATGAAAAAATGGAAGAGAATGTGAAATATCTCATTGGAAAAACAACTGACCTGGAAAATAGATCGAGGAGAGACAATTTAAAAATTATGGGACTACCTGAAAGTCATGATCAAAAAAAGAGCCTAGACATCATCTTCCATGAAATTATTGAGGAAAATTGCCCTGACATTCTACAGCCAGAGGGCAAAATAAGTATTGAAAGAATCCATCGATCACCACCTGAAAGAGATCCAAAAAGAGAAACTCCTAGGAACATTGTGGCCAAATTCCAGAACTCCCAGGTCAAGGAGAAAATCTTGCAAGCAGCTAGAAAGAAACAATTCCAGTTTTGTGGAAATAAAATCAGGATAACTCAAGATCTAGCAGCTTGTACATTAAGGGATTAAAAGGGCGTGGAATAGGATATTCCAGAAGTCAAAGGAACTAGGACTCAAACCAAGAATCACCTACCCAGCAAAACTGAGTATAATACTTCAGGGGAAAATATGGTCTTTCAATGAAACAGAAGACTTTCAAGCATGCTTGATGAAAAGACCAGAGCTGAAAAGAAAATTTGACTTCCAAACACAAGAATGAGAAGAAGCATGAAAAAGTAAACAGCAAGGAGAAGTCATAAGGGACGTACCATAAGTGAACTGTTTACATTCCTACATGGAAAGACAATATTTGTAACTCTTAAAACTTTTCAGTATCTGGGTAGTTGGTGGGATCACACACTCACATGTACATGCATGCATGCACACACACATACACACATGCACACATACAGAGACAGAGAGCACAGAGTGAATTGAATAGGATGGGACCATATCTTAAAAGAAATTAGGGTAAATGGTGAGAGAGAAAGGTAGGGGGAGGAAAGAGGGTGAAATGGAATGGGGTAAATTATATGTCATTTAAGAGGCAAGTAGGATACTTTTTAGTGGAGGGAAAAAGAGGAGAGCTGAGAAAAAAAACAAGAAGTTTACCCTCATCACATTTGACTAAAGGAAGGAATAAAATGCACACTCATTTTGGTATGAAAACCTATCTTAAAGTACAGGAAAGTGGGGGAGAAGGAGATAAGCAAGAGGGGGGATGATGGAAGGGAGGGCAATGGGAGGAGGGAGCAATTTGAAGTCAACACTTGGGGAGGGACAGGATCAAAAAACAGAATAGAAACAATGAGGGGCAGGATAGGATGGAGGGTAATTCAGTTAGTCTTACACAACACAACTACTATGGAAGTCATTTGCAAAACTACACAGATAGGGCCTATATTGAATTGCCTGCTTTCCCAAAGGGAATGGGTGGGGAGGGAGGGATGGGGAGAATTTGGAACTCAAGTTTTAGGAACAACTGTTTAGTATTGTTGTTGCTACTAGGAAATAAGAAATACAGTTAATGAGGAATAGAAAGTCATCTGGCCCTACAGGAGAAAAGAGAAGATGGGGACAAGAGAAGGGAGGGATGACAGAAGAGAGGGCAGATTGGAGATAGGGAAAATTAGATTGCTCAGTGTATTGGTGTGGGGGGAGGGGATAAAAGGGGAGAAAATTTGGAACCCAAAATTTTGTGAAAATGAATGTAAAATGTTAAAGAAGTAATAATTTAAAAAATCATCTTTATCATTTACCTTTAATAAATGATTGAAATTCTTCTGGGTCTCCTATTAGTTTTATTTGAAAACACTTACTTGCTAAGGGATATATATATATATATATATATATTAGAAGGATTGCTGCTTCACAGCTCACTTGCAGATTTCTGCCAGCATGACTGAGCAAAGGACTTGCTACCCGCCTATTCCCTCAGGATGTTGATCTCAGCAAGATATTTAAGTGTGTTGACTGAACCAGACATCAAGGCCTGTTGGTCTCTGCCAGCAGACTAAAGGGGTTGAGAAAGAGGAAAAACTCTATTTCATCTCAAATCCTCCTCAGTCCCCTTCTCAGCCTCATCAAGGCTTTTTTTTTTAACCACTGCACTTGGTATGGGATACTAAACCATGTTTTGCATTCAAAGTAAAAAGAAAATCTTATATGAGCCAATGTTAAGGAGATGGCACATACAGCTCATAGGTTCTAATACCTCTAGATTCTCATGAACTCATTTCTAGGTCTGGGAGCATTTAACGTTGATTTACTTATCATTGTTTGCCTGTCCCATTGAGTTTGAAAAACTAGGATCTTGTGAAATTAATTTAGGTATTGGTATTCATTTGGTCATATGAAAGAACATGGCAATAACCAAAACACTTATTTGGGACAAATAAACAAGGGAATGAAAATAGTATCACATGCATTCTCTACTGGTGACAGAGTGGTTCCATTTCCTGAAGAGCAGCTTGATCACAAAGTCTCAGAGCTCACATGGTCTCTCTATAGCCAGAGGGATGAGGGCAATAGAAATTTTGGTCACCTTGGCATTGCTGCTTGAAAATTGCTCTTGCTGGGATGCTTTATCTGCTTTTTGCTGCTGTGTTCCATTTCTGATATTTCTGGCTTGCCTTGCCATGGGCAATATTTGTTGTTCTTTGTTTCATTTATCTCTGTGCTACCTGCTCAGTTTGTATTTCCCTCCTTATAGTCATGAATGATGAAATAATGCCAAGAAAAAGATAAAAGGAAGGAAGGAAGGAAAGAAGGAAGGAAGGTAGGAAGGAAGGAAGGAAGGAAGGAAGGAAGGAAGGAAGGAAGGAAGGAAGGAAGGAAGGAAGGAAGGAAGGAAGAAAGGAAGGAAAAGAGTATTAATGAAAAACATTAAATGTACAGAAGAAAGCAGAAATTTCAGACACGGATATAAATAAGCAGGGCAGTATGGACACTGTTGTGTTAAATACAATGCATGTTGTTGTAAATAGAAGGATGATTTGCAAGTATTCTTATGAAACTAAAATAAAAGAGATGGTGTAATAGGTTTTATCATACCCTCACTATGTTGAGGGAAAGTGAAAAAGGACTCCACCATACTGAGTGGATCTCTTATATTGAAATTTTAGGAGGACTTAGGTGAGAGTCATGAAGGATGAGCAAACACATGTAGCTTGTGACATGCATAGTTAAAGTGAACTCCCCAACTGACAAGACCACAGATCCATTTGAATATTATACACTCTACTCCCACTATATCCCCCCTGCCAAATGAAAACATCCTACAATAAGTTTTGCATCTGCCTACTATGGATTCAAGGTGAGCTAGAAGGGACTCGGATACATACTTTTATGTATCCTATAAAAAGAGCCAGAAATATGAGCAGCATCAAGTTATCTCTTCCTTACAATGCACCTCAACAGAGTATATATGTGAAGGCTTGCAGGGACATCCCCCCTCTTACACACACACCTGTTCCTTAACTTCATATTTGAATCTTATTTTTCCAAGTATCTCTATAGCACCTGATTCTCAGATGGCACTCCTAAGATTCTGCGATGTTGACAGTTTATCACTTGGAGGAGTTATTGTCAGTTTTGCATGTATTTTACAGTTGGTGAGGGTGGGGAGAAGCAGCACACAGCGCAGATGGACATCTCCAAAGAATGTGATGCATTTTAGACAGGGAAAACTACAATGAGTTTGCATAATTCATGCCCTTAAAACAACACTTTGAAATTTTCTCAGATAAATGCCTCAAAGATTTCATATCTTCCCTCTGAGATGTGCGGAAGATAATGTTAGCCAAAAGGAATGGCCACACTTAATGCATCTGTAAAAGACGTTTGCCACTGTTTTTTTTTGTAAGTACTTTGCTTTATACCAAAACTAGAATCTAACCTTTGGGACCAAGGTAAAAGTGTTAATTTTCCTAGATATGCCTCCATTTAAATCAGTTTGCTTACCCTATAATGTGGGTTGAACAGGAAAGTTGCTTTATTCATGTTGAAATGTGAGGCAAAAAATTGCATGTTTTTATGACTCTGTAAAAGCTGACAGTACTGTAAATGAACTCATAGCACAACATTTAAGGCTGAGAAAGACTTAACACTAATCTAAGGGTGATGAGATAGAGTGAAAAGAGCTCCACATCTGGTGCTGCAGGGCCTGGGTTTTAATCCTGGGCCTGTCAATTACAACATATGTGAAATTGGGCAAATCACGTAGCCACTCCATAACTCCATTTCCTTATTTATAAAATGAGAAGATTGTGGCTACCAGGCTTATACCTCAAAAATATCCAGAACAGAAGGAACAGACCCACGTTTCAATAAAATTAACATAAATACTTTTTGTTGTAACTAAGAAATTGGAAATGAAATGGGTGTCCATTAATCAGAGAATATTTGAACAAATTATGGTATATGAATATAATGATACAGGTAGGTACTTATTAATACAAATAACGAAGCCTCTGAAGTATTCACATGTATTAAAATTTGCATTATTTGAGGTTATAATTATATTAAATATGATGAATGGTTCCAGCCCAGTGGAAATATAAGTATGAATATGAATAATGAAATCACACAAGGGATTCATCTTTGTGCTAATTAGGGCTTACCTGTATTAATATGATACAATAAAAGAAGAATGAGATGGTGGCAGTGAAACCTTCAAAGATTTATATGAATTAATGTGAATAGAACCAGGAAAATACATGATAAAATGACTGCAATTTGTGAAACAGTAGTGTCAAACTCAGATAGAAATGGTATGCTCAACCATACATAATGATCCTGGTGGGCAGCTTATTTACTTAGAAAATTATGTTTATTGCATTTTTCTTATATTACTAAATATTTCCCGATTACTTTTTAATGTACTCTGGTTCCACTTCAGTAAGTTGTGGGGTCTGACACTTGTATTGTAAAGGAAGACAGAAAGATATCAGAGCTCTGATTAATTCAATGACCACTCGTAACTTCAGGAGACTAAGAATGAATTCTTAACCGAGAGGAGGAATACGATCAAGTCAGACATGTGCAAGTTTGTTTTTGCCTATCTATACTTAGTTGTTACAAAGGATAAGCTATCAACCCTGCAAAACCTTAGGACTGTCACCTGAGAATCATCTGCCTAAAGAGACTCTTGAAAAATAAGAATCAAATTTTGAAATTGAGGAAGAGGTGTGTGTGTGTGTGTGTGTGTGTGTGTGTGTGTGTGTGTGTGTGTGTGTGTTCTGAGGTTGGGGCTGTCTATGTTCTTATTCCTTTTGACAGGGCCCTTCTAACTCACATGAACCCATGACACTCAGATAAAAAGGTCCTGGAGCATGACTTATTTGCTACTCTGAAGTTATTTTTTATTCTGTTAATTAATTAATTAAAAAAAAGAAGAGGAAAGATTATGTCTGGCTCCAATTCTCTTAAATCTAGAGGAACCTTGTATAGTGTCTTAATTCTACCCATCCAATGAATTCCAGGTTGTTCACTAATAACGTGAGGAATCTGTCTAGACATCAAATTGGAAAATATTGTACAAATCCCGGACTTGTGCTTCCTGTAAACTCTATTGATTGGGTCACTGGTTCAGATACTCAGGAGTGAAATACAGGAAAAGTTCAGGGCCATAGGAGACCTCAGTATGAAAAAAAAATTGATCAAACTAATTTTGTATGTCAAATATATTAATTTTTTCTGGTTTAATTTTATTTTTTAACACTTTTATTTTTCTTCCACTTCTTTAATTGAAGAAAGCAACATCAAAAAATAGAAAATTATCATTACAAATATGCATAGCCAAGCCAAGCCTATTCCCTCATTGCCATTTCCAAAACAAACAAATAAACAGAACATTTCTCTCATTCTATTTATGGAGCTCATAAGCTCCCTGTCAGAAACTGGACTGCATGCTTCATCTTTGGCCCTCAGGAATGGTACTTTGTCATTGCATCAATCATAGCTCTAAAGTCTTTCAACTGTGTTTTTCTTTAGGTCATATAAATTGTCTTCC
This sequence comes from Bettongia penicillata ogilbyi, assembly GCA_023548195.1. NCBI lineage: Eukaryota > Metazoa > Chordata > Mammalia > Diprotodontia > Potoroidae > Bettongia > Bettongia penicillata. Next base: position 658,971 of record JAJHZJ010000205.1, on the reverse strand, counting down.
TAGTTCTGTGCACTTCAGTCTGTATCAGTTCATAGAAGTCTTCCCGGTTTTCTCTGAAGTTGTTGCCTTCAGTCTTCCTATGATAAGATAATATTCCATTATATTTATATAGCAAAATGTTCTTGCTCATTATCCTGTAAATTGGCTGCTTTTCTTTGGACTTCTTTGAAACTACCCTAAAAGAGCATGTCAAATGTATTCTACCATAACTAAATGTATTCCACAATAACTAAATTACTGTTTTTCAATTGTGAACCAATGCTTGGCTATTGCACGAACAAATCTCATACGGACCAGTAAAACTCTGTTTTTCCATCTACTAGAATAAAACTCTGATCATAACAGCTTCCACTAAAGTCAATAAATCTTTCTCTTATGTGGTATTAATACATTGGATCATCATTCACTGTGTGTGTGTGTGTTATGTTAAACTTTCAGAATATCAACCTTTCAAAAAAACCACCAGTACTCTTTGTCAGCATAAATCACAGTTCTCTTTGCTTTAGCCAAAATTGTCTGGTTTTCCCTCAATAAAATTTGACATCCTATCCCAAGGACACTCCATGGAAACAAGCAGAGTAAATAAGTTTGAAAGTCTACTTACCTATATTTCTGCCTAACACATATTTCTACCATATTTAACCCTGTATTGCATTTCCTATTATTTTATTCTGAATTCAGGATTTATATTGAAATCAGACCTAGAACAGGGTAGATAAAACGTAGAGCCTTCTTTTATGTTTCTTGAATAAATTTAAATAAATTCAAAGATTTGTTTACCTGAATTCTATGAATAGCTGGTCTGTTAGGCAAGTCCAGTTTCCTCAGTTTATTAATGAACTTTATTGTTAAGGTAGAGATTTTTTTTTTAAATTAGGAGTATCATATTACCGGGACATCATTGACTGACTACAGTCAATTGTCATCAATGGGAATTATACACATGGACCAGGAGCAGGAAAAGTCCTCAAATTTCATCTTTACAATGAAGGAAAGCAACATAACTTGAGTTGTCAGTATCTAACCTCTCTCAAGATCATTTGTTGATTACATTTTCATTCTGTTATCAAGCTGCTAGAATAGCAATTTTGCTCTAGTTTCCTTTGGATGGCTTCTTCATTGGTTTTATCATAGGGATAAAATTATGTACATTATAGTATTTACATCAACAAATCCTTCTTTGAAATAATTACCTTTTGGCATTCTACTTCTGTGTTTCACTTTGGCCCATTCATGTTATCCATCCGCTAAAGAGCAGTTCAATAATGTGATAAGGCTAATATGAACCATGGTACCAGGGATTAAACAAAGCCTTTTAAAGATGGCTTGTGCCAGTTTTTTTGAATCTGCAATTGTTTACAGTACAGTTAAAAGACTGCTGTAAATTATGCCTGTGACACATTTAATTAAGGAAATACAATATTCATTAAAATGTAAGATATCATTGTCCCTTACAATTGGCTTATACAAAACCTAAGTGTAGTCTATAACCATGCTCTGATTGGCTTTTTTCTTTGCTACTTCCAACCTTCTAGAATAAGAATTTAGAATGAATATGGGATTTTGTAATCCATCTCTTTTGTGTCTTTCCTGGATGAAATCACTGAATAACAAAGAAATTTTTCCAGACGTTGTGAACATCTGTGTTGTTTCCTCCCAGTTGGTATATTCAATCAGTCAACAGTATGTGGACACAGCTGACTATGTGGGGACTGAACTAGTTTGGTAACTCAACTCCTCCTCTCCAGTCTGCCTCTCCCTCCCCTTCCTTATCTTCTCCAAATCAAGGTAAATTTGGATGGTCAAAAGGTGCCCAGTTGACTTGGGATTTGCTGCCTCCTTTCCTCCCCTTCCCTCCTCTCTTCTCCCCTCCCCTCCCTTCCCTTCCATTCCCTTCCCTTTCCTTCCCTTCCCTTCCCTTCCCTTTTCACTGTCCTATCCTGTCTTGTCCTTTCCCAAAACTTTAAAAATATTGTGGGGCAGCTAGGTGGTGCAGTGGATAGAGGACCAGTGTAGGAGTCAGGGGGACCTGAGTTCAAATCTCACCTCAGACACTTTGACACTCACTAGCTGTGTGACCTTGGGCAAGTCACTTAACCTAATTGCCTCATCCTGGGTCATTTCCAGTCATCCTGGTCACTGGATTCAGATGGCTCTGGAGGAGAAGTGAGGCTGGTGACCTGCACAGCCCTCCCTCACTCAAGACAAAATCAAGTGCAGGTCATGTCATTGTTTCTCTGAAGTCATGGTCTTTGGCAATGAAGAAGGAACACAAAAATAAGTATGTACTCACTCTAGATCAGGTTTTTTTTACCTGCAGTTGATGAACTTGTTTTTTAGAACTATTTTACTACCTGTATTTCAATATGTTTAGTTTCCTTTGTAATTCTTTGTATTTTACTTTATTTAAAACTTTATTCTGAGAATGGATCCACAGAGTTCAACAGACTATCAAAGGTTTCCATGGTACACAAATGGTTAAGAACTCCTACTCTGAATGGGTAAATTTGCAAAGACAATAATTTTAAAGTATGTAGTAGGGTTAAGGGAGCATTAGTTGGAATCCATATATGAAAGTTCTCTACTCAATTAAACTTCCATTTTTTTATCTCCTGAGGGATTTTACTCAGTTTTCTTGGGTAGGATATTCTTGGTTGCAATACTTGTTCTTTTGCCTTCCAGAACATCATCTTCTAAGCTCTCTTCCTTTAACATCAAAGCTGCCAAAAGTTGTGTTACTTTTCTGTGGCTGCATAATATTAAGACTGTTTCTTCCTGACTGCTTGCAATATTTTCTGCTTGACCTGGGAGCACTGAAATTTGGCTATAATATTCCTAGGAGTTTTAAGTTTTGTATCTCTTTCAGGAGCGGATCAGTGAATTCTTTCAATTTCTACTTTCCCCTGTGGTTCCAAGATATTAGGGAAATTTTTGTTGATAATTTCTTGAAATTTGATGACTAGGCTCTTTATTTATTTTTTACCATGACTTTCAGGTAGTCCAATAATTCTTAAATTACCTTTTCTGGATCTATTTCCCTGGTCATTTGATTTTCCAATGAAATATTTCACATTTTCTTCTTTTTTTTTACTCTTTTGATTTGGTTTTTATTTTTATTTTTTTGTTTCTTAATATCTCATGGAATCATTAGATTCAACTTGCCCACTTCTAATTTTTAAGGAGTTATTTTTCTTCAGTGAGTTTTTGTAAATCCTTTTTCATTTGGCCAGTTCTAATTTTAAGGAGTTCATTTCTTCGTTGAGTTTTTGTACATCATTTAAAAAAAAATTGTCTAATTCCACTGTGTGAGGAGATCTTCTCTTCAGTTGATTTTTGCGTCTCTTTTACTACTTCACTTATTCCATTTCATAAGATGTTATTTTCTTCAGTATTTTTATGCCTCCTTTACCAAGCTTCTGAGTCCTCTTTTTTCATGATTTTCTGGCATCACCCAGTTCTTTTCCCCATTTCCCCTCTTTGTATCTTATTTTATTTTAAATAGCCTTTTTTGAGATCTTCCAGGAATTTGTTTTCATTTAAAAATATTTACTGATTGATTTTTAGTTTTCAACATTCACTTCCATAAGATATTAAGTTCTAAATTTCCCACCTCTTCTTCCCCTCTCCCTTCTCCCCAAGGTGCAACACAATCTGATATAGGCTATAGATATAGATTCATATTAAACATATTTTCATGTTAGTCACGTTGTAAAGAAGAGTAAGAACTAATAGGAAGAACTATGAGAAAGAAAAAAACCCAAAACAGTGTGCAATATTATGCTTCGATCTACATTCAAACTCCATAGTTTTCTTTTTTTCTGGATATAGAAATTTTTCATTTTTCATTGTTGAGTCTTTTGGAGTTATCTTAGATACTTGCATTGCTGAGAAGAGCTAAGTCTATCAAAGTCATTCATTGTACAATGTTGCCATTATTATGTACAATATTCTCCTGATTCTGCTCAGTTCAGATAGCATCACTTCGTGTAAGTCTTCCCTGTTTATTCTGGTCTGCCTGCTCATTATTTCTTATGGAATTATAGTATTCCATTGCATTCATATACCACAGCTTACTCAGCCATTTCCCAAAAGATGGGCATCCCTTAAATTTCCAATTCTTCACAATCAAAAAAAAAGTTGCTATAAATATTTTTGTACATGTGGGTCATTTTCCTATTTTTACAATCTTTTTGGGATACAGACCTAGAAGTGGTTTTGCTGGGTCAAAGGGTATGCATATTTTTGTAGCGCTTTGGGTATAGTTCCAAGTGGCTTACTTGAATGATTAGATCAGTTCACAACTCCACCAACAACATATTAGTGTTCCAATATTCCCACATCGCCAATATTTACCATTTTCTATTTTTGTGATATTTGTCAATCTGGGAGGTATGAGACAGTATTCCAGAGATATTTTGATTTGTCTTTCTAATCAATAGTTATTTAGAGCATTTTTTCATATAACTATATATAGCTTTAATTTCTTCTTTTAAAAAATACCTGCTTATATCTTTTCACAGTTTATCAACTAGGGAATGACTTCTTACAAATTTGACTTAGTTATCCATGTCTGAGAAATGTGGCCTTTATCAGAGACATTGTTTGTAAAAACTGTTTCCCAACTTTTTTGTTTCCCTTTTAATCTTGGTCGAATTGGTTCTGTTTGTGCAAAAACTTTTCTTTTTTTAAATTTATTTACTTATATTCAGTTTTCAACATTCATTTCTACAAGATTTTGAGTTCCAAATTTTCTCCCCATTCTGATTACCCCTTTATCCAATCTGCCCTCCATTCTATCACACCTCTCCCTTCCTTTATCCCCATTTCCTCTATTTTCTATAGGGCAAGATAGATTTCTATACCCCATTACCTGTATTTCTTATTTCCCAGTTGCATGTAAAAACAATTTTTAACGTTCATTTTCAAAACTTTGAGTTCCAACTTCTCTCCCTTCCTCTCTCCAACGCATGCAAAAGACTTCCATAAAAGTCATGCTGTGAAACACTATATTTCTCTCCATTCTATCCTGCTCCCCATTTATTCTATTCTCTCTTTTGACCTTGTCCCTCCCCAAAAGTGTTTACTTCTAATTATCACTCCTCCCATTTGCCTTCCCTTCTATCATCCCCCCACACCCCACTTATCCCCTTTGCCCCTACTTTCCCATAGTGTAAGACAGATTTTCATACCAAATTGAGTGTGCATGTTATTTCCTCCTTAAGTCGAATGTGATGAGAGTAAGCTTCATATCTTCCCTCTCACCCCTCCCCTTTTCCCCTCCATTGAAAAAGCTTTTCCTTGCCTCTATTATGAGAGATAATTTGCCCCATTTCATTTCTCCCTTTTTCCTCCCAATATATTCCTCTCTCACCCCTTAATTCTATTTTTTTTAAGATATCATCCCTTCCTATTCAACTCACCTTGTGCTCTCCACCTATATGTATATAATTCCTCCAATTACTCAAATACTGAGAAAAGTCTCAAGAGTTTACAAATATTATCTTTCCATGCAGGAATGTAAACAGTCCAACTTTAGTAAGTCCCTCATGATTTCTCTTTCCTGTTTACCTTTTCAAATTTCTCTTGATTCTTGAAAGTCAAATTTTCTGTTTAGCTTTGATCTTTTCATCAAGAATGCTTGGAAGTCCTCTGTTTCATTGAATGTTATCCTGATTGTATTTCCACAGTATTAGAATTGTTTCTTTCTGGTGGCTTTCAATATTTTCTCATTGACTTGGGAACTCTGGTATTTGACTACAATATTCATAGGAGTTTTTCTTTTCTGATCGCTTTCAGGAGGTGATTGATGGATTATTTTAATATTTATTTTAACCTCTGTTTCTAGAATGTCAGGGCAGTTTTCCTTTATAATTTCTAGAAAGATGCTGCTGCTGTGTCTGCAACAGGTTCCTCAGCCCTCTCCCATCTCTGCAACCCTGGGGGTGGGGCCTGACCACTTCACTCTCCTGCACTGGTCCCACTGAACTTGTAATTAACCCTCAGCATTTTGGGGTCATTAAATCTGGAAACTATGACAGGTGTGAGAGATTCAGTCACCCCAAGATCTAATCTGATCCTCTCTGTGCACTCGCAGCTCACACTGCCCTGTCCCCTGTGTGGTCATAGACACTTCCTGATGACCTTCCAGATTGTCTTGGGCTGGAAATTTGCTTCACTCCATCATTCTATGAGTTCTGTGGCTCCAGAATTTTTTTAGAGGCTTTTTAACAGGTATTTGGCTGGACTTGTCAGGAGAACTCTAGAAAGTCTGTGCTGCTACTCCGTTATCTCAAAAACTTTTCCATGTAATCAAAATTACCCATTTTGCACTTCATAATGTTCTCTATCTCTTGTATGGTCATAAATTCTTCTGTTCTCCATAGATCTAACAGGTAAACTATTCCTTTCTTACTTTGCTTACAGTATCAGCCTTTATATCTAAATCACGTATCCATTTTGAATTTATTTTGAATACAGTATAAGATGTTAGTTTATGCCTACTTACTGCTATTTTCTAGCTTTCTCAGCAATTTTTTTAAAATAGTGAGTTCTTATCCCAGAAGCTAGAATCTTTGTGTTTATCAAAAAGTAGATTACCATAGTCATTTACTATTGTGTCTTGGGTACCTAACCTAGTCCCCTGATTCATCACTATCTTAACTAGTGTCAAGTAGTTTTCATGATTGCTCTTTTACAATATATTTAAGATCTGATATAGCTAGGCCACCTTCCCTTGAATCTTTTTTTTGTTTTCATTAATTCCCTTGATATGCTGGGCATTTTATTCTTCCAGATGAATTTTGCTATTTTTTCTAGTCTATAAAATATTTTTTGTTAATTTCATATGACACTGAATAAGTAAACTAATTTAGGTAGAATTTTTATTTTTATTTTATTCACTCAGCCTGCACATGAGCAACTGATATTTCTTTATTCCAGTTATTTAGATCTGATTTTACTTGTGCGAAAAGTGTTTTGTAATTGTGTTCATATCGTTCCTGGGTTTATCTTGGCAGGCTGACTCCCAGATATTTTATAATGTCTACCTTAACTTTAAATTGAATTTCTCTATCTCTTGCTGTTAAATTTTATTAGTAATATATAGCAATGCTGATGATTTATGTCAGTTTATGTTTTATTTTTCAATTTTACTAAATTTGTGTATTATTTCAAATAGTTTTTACTTGATTCTCTAGGATTCTCAAAGTATACCATCATTTCATCTGCAGCATGATAGCTTTGTTTTTTCTTTGCCTATTCTAATTGTTCCAATTTCTTTTTCTTCTCTTATTGCTAAAGCTAATATTTCTGGTAAATACTGAATAACAGTGATGATGATGCACATTTTTGTTTCACCTCTGATATTATTGAAAAATGCTTCTAGCATATACCTATTACTTATAATTCTTGATGATTGTTTTAGATAGATGTTACTTATCATTTTAAGGTGTACTCTATTTATTCCTATGCTCTCTAGTGTTTCTCATAAGTATTGTATTTTGTCAAAAGCTTTTTCTGTATCTTTTGAGATAATCATATGATTTGTTAGTTTTGTTATTGATATGGTCAATTAAGCTCATAGTTTTCCTAATATTGAACCACACCTGAATTCTTGGCATAAATTTTACTTGGTCATGGGGTATTATCCTCAAGATAAGTTGCTGTAATCTCTTTGCTAATATTTTATTTAAAATTTTTGAATCTATATTCATTAGGGAAATTGATCTATAATTTTCTTTTTCTGGTTTGTCTTTCTGGTTTAGGTATCAGTACCATGTTTTATCATAAAAATAATTTGGTAGGACTCCATCTATTTCTTGAAATATTTTATATTTCATTGGAATCAATTGTTCTTTAAATGTTTGATATAATTCACTGGTAAATCCCTGGAGATTTTTTCTTAGGGAGTTCATTGATTTTTTTTTCAATTTCTTTTTCTGAAATTGGGTTAATAATTTTATTTCCTCTTCTGTTAATCTCATATTAAAGTTATATTTTTGTAAATATTCATCCATTTCACTGTCCAATTTTTTTACATGAAGTTGGTCAGAATAGCTCCTACTCATATTTTTTTAATTTCCTCTTCACTGGTGGTGAAGCTGTTGACTTTGTCTTGCATACCTCTCATTTCTTTCCCCAGATTTTTCTTCTATTTCTCCTATTTGATTTTTAAAATCCTTCTTGAGCTCTTCCAAGAATGCTTTTTTTGGGCTTGAGATCAGTTCATAGTCTCCCTTGAGGTTTCAGATGTGTTATATTGAAAATGTTGTCCTCTTCCAAATTTGTGTATTTATCTCCCCTGCCCCCATAGAAAGAATCTATGGTGAGCATCCATTTCTGCCTTTTGTTCATGATGTTTGCCTAATTCTTGGCTTTTAAAACTGGACTCTCCTGCTGGAATACAAGGGTTACTGTCCCAAACTTCTTGTGCTGGGGGCCAGGGGTCTGGTTTTATGTGCTGGGGCCTCAGGTGTTGGCAGTTGAAGGCTGTAAGGATCTGACAGTTTACCTGGTGCTGAACTGGGGTCCTAAAGTGGGCTGAAATCACATGTTTTTTTCTACATTTCCCCATGCTACACTGAAGCTCACAGCATGGGAGTGGGCTCTGGTCACTAAAAGAGTCCTACTCACCTGGGACAGCACTGGAACATGTGGACATCTGGCCACTGGAGGACACCTGTTCGGCCAGGGCTGCACTGAAGAATGTGGGAGTATGGCTATTAGAAGATACCTGCCAACCCATAGCTCTACTGAAGCATGTGTAGGTAGGGTGTTGGGGGATGCCTACCTGCTGGGCCTGTGCTAAAGTATGGCAAGGTTCAGTTGCTGGAGGATGCTGGCCCACTGGCTCATATTATGATTTTCTGATCTGGAGTCTTCCAGTTCCTCTGACTGTGCCAAGGCACACAGGGGGTATTAGTGTTGGTGCTTGCCTAATCCACCATCATAGGGCTCAAGATCTCCCACTGGCTTGCTAAGATGGGACTTGCCAGGACATCTCCAGTTCTGGACTGTGTTCTCCTCCTCCAAGAGTGAGCAGGACTTTTTCTGCTAATCATCCAAGCCTCCCAGGATAATGGAAGTTTCCATCCCATTTTTCTGCTAGGTCTACTGTTTCAGGAGTATCCTGGGGCAATATTTTGGGATAGTTTAAAGGCCAGTAAGGGAGAGTGAGAGAGATTTACTGCTTACTCTGCCATTTTGGAAGTTGGAATCCAGTAATTATTTTTTTGGCCTCTGTTCAGTTCATTTTTTCTTCTTTGATGCTTCGTATGTAGCTATTTTGACATTGTTGTCTTCTTTTGAGTTTCTGTTTTGATCTTCCCTATCACCATAAAAACTTTTTATGATCAAGTTCTATTTTCTTTTTTTTTTTCATTTTTCCAAACTAATTCTTGACTTTTAACTTTATGTTAAAGCTGGGCATTGTACCTGGGGTGGAGGTGGCATTATCCCAAACTTCAGGTTTCTCATGTTGCTGTTTTCAGAACTGGTTCTGGTGGGGGTCTATAAGTTTTCAGTTCCTCCCAGGTGGTATGATCTAAGGAGAGATATGATCACTATTATCCTGACTGGTGCTATGGTCACATTCTTTTCCACCTTGGAACTGTGCCCAAGGTCCCTGCTCTTGGTAGTTTTCCTCCTTATCCTGGGACCATGATCTGGAACTCTGTATGGGCAATGCAATAAAGTCCTACTCCCAGTATCAGCAAAGAGTACCCTGTATTCTCTTTTGGACCAGTTGTCCAAAACTGTTATTATCTGTGTGAGAGAGCTCTATAAACTGCCAGGGCCTGTTACTGGCTTATCATGGTGCAGCCTGTACTGCTGAGACCTGTCTTAGACTATGCTATGCTCTTACTCCAGTGAGACAGACCTTTCCTGCTGATCTAAATTACTTTGGTGTGGAAAATTTTTTCATCTGATTTTTTATTATTTCTGTCACTTCAGATTTAATTTTGAGGAATCATTTTAACATTGTCTGGAGGTGAATTTGGATGAGCTCAGGTGAATCCTTGCCTGTACTCTGCTACCCTGATTCTGCCCTCCACATATATATAATTTCTAGTTGCACAACAATATTCCATTACATCCATATCTAACATTTTGTTTAGGCATTCCTTAATTAATAGCCATTTTTTTCTGTTTCTCATTCCTTGCTGCCTCAAAAAAATAGACTGTGAATATTTTAAAATATATGAACCTTTCCTTTTCTCATTGACTGCCTTGGGATATATGCCTTAACATGGGATCTCTGGGCCAAAGGGTAGGAATATTTTCATCACTTCTCAAAATTACAAATTGCTTTTCCAGAATATTTGAATATTGCTCCAGCAACACTGCTTCAATATTCTTGTCTTTCTACAGGTCCCTCAACATTCACTGTTTCTATATTTTATCATCTTTGCTAATTTGCTGGGTATAATACAATACCTCATATTTGTTTTATTTGCATATCATGGTAAATTGTTTGAAGCAATCATTCATGTGGATATTAATGGCTTAAAATTCCTTTGAGAAATCTTTGTTGATGCTCTTTGACCACTTGAGGAACTGAGGCATTGAGACATCCACTGAGGAATGATTCAATTACACACACACACACACACACACACACACACATAATATATAAAATATATGTGTGTACATATGTGTGTATGTATTAATTTCCCATATCTTGGGTTTCACTTTCTTTTCTGAAATATTGGTTGCAAGGATTTTTTTCTCAGTAAGAACTTCCTTTTTTATTCCAGTTGTATTGATTTTGTAAAGGAAAACCTTTTAAATTGCATGTGACAGCTATCTATTTTATCTTTCATCATGATGACCTTTATAGCTTTGATTAAGAATTCTTTCCTTTGATATAGCTGTGAAAGCTACCTGATTTCATTTTCTTTTTCTTTTTTTAATAAAATGATGTTTAGTGTTCAGGTCATATATCAATTTTGAAATTATTATTTTATAAAATGTAAGGTCACAGAATCCTATATTTAAATTCTTAAAGAGATGTTAGTGGCTATCTTGCCAAATTTCATTTTACAGGTGAGGAAACTGAGGTCAAGAAAAAAAGATTATTTGTAGAAGGTAATATAAGTGGTAAGTTGTAGCGCAAAGATTTGAACCCAGGTCTCGACTTCAAAACCAATGTTCTTTCCACTGCACTGAATTTTGTGGTTTTCCTAGCAATTCTTGCCCTATATTCTTCATTCCTTTGATAGATCTTAGTTTCTAAACAGATTGTAAGTGCTTTTAAGATACTCTTCATATTTTGTGTTTTTCTGAATTTTGTCCAGTAGCTAGCAAATACAGTTATTCAATAAATATATTTTGGATTGAATGGTTGGATGCAAATTGTGCAACACTAACCATTAAGTGGATAATGTCATGTAAAAATAAAAAATAATACTAGCTACATTATTAAGCTACTAAAACTTAAAACCACACTAAGATTTTGGGGAACTTGTAAGAAAATTTAAAGATTACAAAGTGCTTTGCCTCATTCTATCTATCAGAGTTAAGTAGTATATGCACTGTCATTTCCATTTTATCAGGTGAGTTAACTCAAAGAGTTTAAATGGTATGTCATTTGTCATCTATTGAATTCAAGACTAGGATCTAGGCTTACCAACCCCAATCCAAAGTTCTTTTTTTATGCTCCATGCTCAACCACAGAAAACTTCTTGAAACAAAGTTTGAGATTGAATTTCATAAGAGGTACAGGACACAGCTTTGCCGATAAGCAAGAGAAGGATATTACTACCATAAGAAACAGCATGAACATGTTCCCATGAGATTGGTCTGATTTTCTTTTAATGATGGGGAATAGAATAGCAAAGACCAATAGATGTTAAGGGATTGCTCTGGTTCTCTCAGTTAGTGTCCAAGCTCAGTCCTAGGCAAGACCTTTCAGAGTCCTAATAAGTTGCAGTACCTATTGAAATGAGAACAGCCCACAACCAGCTGCTTTAAAGGACATGTTTGTGAGCCTGACTCTCATCGAGGGGTTGAGACTGATGTGGCCCTTTTCTTATTTTTAGAAATCAGAGATTGGAGGTTGTACCACCATATCCTGAGAAAGAGAAAGTATAATTATCTATATTTTACTGAAGATAAAATAGAATAAAATTATTTGCTTAAGGAACAAGCCCCCACAATTCCATGGCAGAGTCATGGAATTAAGCTCACAGTTTTAGCTGACTCTTCAAATAGAGGGACAGGATTCACTTATTCAGGGGGGAGATATAATGTATTATAGGGAGAATACAAGGAAATTGTAGGCTCTAGGAAAGGGAATATTCTCTGTAACTGAATTATGATATTAATTGGCTTTTCAGTCTAGTTGAAGGGTAGGTTTAGATTCTAATCCTTTGTCACCAAGCTGTATGTGTGTGTGTGTGTGTGTGTGTGTGTGTGTGTGTGTGCATGCTTATTTAGATTCAGAATGGTTTAGGAAGAAGCATCAGTGTGATGTCACAAAATATAGAGAAATAATTTAAGTCTTCTGTTCAACTGGTTTAATTATTGGTTTAATTAAGCCATGTAGTTTTCTGGTGTTCTTATATTATCCTACAGCTGGAGAAGCAGGTTGCTCTGGTAATCAGTGCCTTACATAAGTAGGTATATTCACCTGCTTGTATTCACAAATAATGTTTTCTATATCTGGTCCTGTCATTTCTTTGATCCATATGCTTAAAGCAATATGTTTTTCTTCAGAGGATTCCTAGAAAATAAAATGTAAGATTTGTTTTTATTTGTTTCCTATTACCGCTTGAGAAAAAGTAACTCAGAAAACAGGACAGAAAAGTACCAATGCCCTCTTTTATCTTTGTCATCAAGAAAGGAATTTGACAAATTGGGCAAACTTAAAATAATAGGATCTTAGATTTAGAGCTAGAAGGGCCTTCAGAACCCAACCTGTGCAATCCCCTCATTTTACATGTGAAGAAACTGAAGCCCAGAGTGCTTAAGTAACTTGCTCAAAGTTATAGCATCATAGAAGGGATCTGAATGAAAGATCTCTGAATCCAAATGTAATGATTTTCCCACTATAACATGCTGACAGTTGCTGAGATATCTACCTAGATTTGATTCTAGTATAGAACAGGCATTTATTCTTTGGGGGCAGTGTCTAGCACATAAGAGGCATTAAATAAATGCTTATTGATTTGTGTTACAAGCATGGCTGCCAATTCAATATGATGACCAGGTTGACAAAATCTCTATTATTCTCCCATTCTTATCTTGTGAAATAGGATAACTAGAAAGAATAAAGTTATCTTATGGCATTATATTTAAGATGTAAATTTTTAAAATTTGCCTTACAACCATCTTGCCAAATCTATCATATATTAAGAGTCAGGAGACATAAATAAAAAACTTTTGCAGTAAATGTTATAATAAAGCAAAGCTACTTTCCCTTTTCTGTTATGCATAATACTCCTTTAACTCAGTTTTGGATTGCTGATTTGTTAAAGTATTCTATTCATGTGAACCTAACTACATCTTTTAAATGTTTATGAATATTTTTTACTTCACTTTCTGTAGTGCTAAGGCAATATTCATAGCAGCGATGGCAATTATGAATACACCGGTGTAGTTTTGAATAGCAAAATATAATAAACTCTCCAGATGAAAGACAGAACCAAAACATTTATTCAAATACCAGAAAGCCAAATCTATCATAGCAACAAAGAAATCCATCATAATAACCAAGAAGTCTAGACACATTACCAGGCCTTTCCACAACTAAACACCCTCAAGCAACATGCCCTTATCTCACCCACAGCCAGCTACCTGCTTTCTCACTCTCTCCCAGATCTGACTACTCTGACCAACATTATCCCAGCTCTGCTCTAGCTGTGCTTCTTCCAGTTCCACCCTTCCTGACACATCCTTTCCTATTCTACTTGCTCAGTAAGCTCCTCCCACCACATGTAATTTAGACTTCCTTGTGATTTAAGCAGGTCACATGGGCCAATTAATAAATAGGAAAGATCTTTAAATTAAGCAAAACAAAAAAAATACATTAACAATTCACTTTCAAGCTAACATCTATCTGCCTACTCTACCCAGAGAGTAAGAAGTAGTACCCCTACCCACCTCCTTTAGTAAAAATTTTGAGAAGGTTTATCATTATACTGGCCAACCAATAAACCAGGTCTGACAGCATATTTAGTATTCCACACTTACAGTAATCTTCCTTTTCAAAAATCTTTTAGATTTATTGTTGTTTTTGTTATTATTTCCTTTTATCTTCTTATAGTAATTTTGTATATGTTTTTTATGGTTCTGTTGGCTTTCCTTCCATCAGCTCATATATCTTCTCAAATTTCTTTATATTTTTCATTGTCATCTTTTCCTATAGTTCAGTAATATTCTGTTACATACACACAATTTGCTTAATCCTAGATATATCTTTGAGAACTTTCTTTTAATATCTTCTTACCAACAACATTCAGCTTCTTTCTATCCAACAATCCAGACATTTGGTAGTTTTTTCTTTGTGTCACTTGGCAAAAAGGGAGGATAGACAGTAATATTGTGACTTCATCATACATTTTTCTCTTAAACAGAATATCCATGCCCTCTTCATATGTCAAAACAAGTGCAGCTTTTTAGGGGCAATGAATGGAACACTTAACCTAGAGTTCAGAAGACCTGAGTTCAAATATTACCTTAGAACCAAGGACAGAAGCCACTATGAGTAGTTGAGAAAGTTGTACCTACAGCACCATGGTATTGGCTGAAATCTCCTGTTGTTTCACCATCTTGGTGTTATGGAATATTTATAGGTGTCTAAGTCCAGGGTTATGATTTTTGCTGCTTAAAATTAATAAACACTATGAACAAGAATCAGGAAAGTAAAATAAATAAAACTGTGACAGATTCAGTATACTGCTGCCCATATGAATTGGGTGAGCAAAGAATGAACTTGATCCTGATTTCCTTCATCTTAAGATGGACATCTGGCAATGAGCATCATATGTGATATAAGAATTAATGCCAGAATTTCTTTTAATATGATTAGCACAGCATATTCACTTGAGTGTCTGCTAAATTAAAACATGCAAAAACTTTGACTTAATTATTTATTTTACATTTCCAGCCAAATTAAATGGGATTGAGTAATTTAAATTCCCTGCCATCTTCACTTTAACTTGAACTACAATGATAATAAAGTTAGGACTGATACAAGTGAAACTAACCAAAAATTCATTTGACATACTTGTTGGATGACTCTTAACCTTGACTAGAAGACAACAGTTATCAATCTGAACAGCATTCAAAGGGAGTGTATGTGACAATTCCTTTTTATTTTTTATCAAGAATGTCATTATGATGTGTGAGTGATGTCTTCTCTAGAGTAAAGAGTCTTAAACTGAAATGTAATTAGCGTTGTAATTCTGGAATGTGGAAAGCATTTAACGCTTCTTCTTCTGTAGTAATAACCACTAGTTATAGCAATTACATAGCATTTTGAGTCTCACGATATATTTTATATGTCACCATAGACAAAGTTTCACAATTCATAAGCTCAAATTCTCACCCAGGAAACATATATTATTTTTCAGTTTAACACATTGTCTCCAGAATAATAGCACAAGTCCAGACTTAACTTCTTCCCGCATTCCTGATATTGTGTGTTATTCAAAGCAGGGCTGGACAAACTTTTAAATGATTTTATTGAAGCTTGATTAAGCAGAAAAGTTATTTCAGTAGTCATCCAATGGCAGCATTAGAGCAGTGAAGAATACTGGAATCCAGGGCAGTGTTAAGAAGATGCTCTTATCAGTAGTAAGTACATTGGCAGAGCCAAACAATCAGAGAGTGTTAATGTGAACACTTCCAAAATCTAATAGGATCACATAGAGCAGCTTTATCAAATTATCAAACAGATCTTGCAAAAGTCACCTGGGTCTGAATTTTAATATCTTTCTTTCACTCTTTTAGTTCTTTTTTTTTTATAGATCTCTCCCTCCCTTTCTCTCTGTCTGTTTCTTTGTCACACACACACACACACACACACACACACACACACACACTCTTTCTCTCTGTGTGCTGGGTTACATAAAGACATTTACTAGCTGTGTGACCCTGCACAAGTCATTTACCTTTTGTCTTCCTTTGTTTCCTCAGCTGTAAAATGGGAATTTTAATAGCACCTACCTCCCAGGGTTGTGGTGAGGATCAAATTAGACAATTGTGAAGTACTTAGTACGAGACCTGGCACATTGCAAGGTACTATATAAATATTAGCTAAACTGTAGCATACCTCTATGAGTTTCCAAATCCCTTCTTATTATTTAAGTGAACTATTGCAACAATTCTCAAATGAATTGTAAACTATTAACAATATTACAAAAAGAAAAATCACAAATAACTAATTACAAAAGAAATACAAATAAAATAACTTTAAAGTTTCATTTCACAATCAAGAAATTGGGAAAGCTGGCAAAAGTAGGAAATAATGTTGGTCAGGTTATGGAAGTACAGGAAAACAAATGATTTATTGATGGGGCTGTGAAATACTCTTAACAATTCTTGAAAAGAGTATGAAATTATGCTAAGAAAGTGACCAAAATTTTCATATCCTTTGATATTGCAATACAGAAAGGACTCACAGAAACCTTTTTTTTTTTTTTGACAACAGAAAGGAAATGTAAAAAAAGTACATCTATTGCAGAGTGACTAAATAAAGTGTAGTAGATGAAAAAATGAAAATTACTGTGTTATAAGAAATGATGAATAGAAAGATCACAGAGAAGCATGAAAAGACACATGAATTGATGCAAAGTGAGATTAATTGAACCAGGAAAACATTATACCTAATGCCTATAACAAATATGGTACAATAAAAACAAAGTGAAATTTAATGCTCTGTAATTATGTAATTATTATGTAATTAAGATGATCAAACCCTAAGCAAGAGAGCAAAAAACGCACTTTTCTCATTTCCTTGCAGAGGCAAGGCATTGTAATAGACACATAATGTCTATTAAGTTGATATATTGTTTGCTTATACTTAATTGCTTAACTCCCTTTTATTTGTTTCTCCTTCTTATAAACAATGACTTATGAGGGATAGGGGAGAGATTTATTCAGACATGGAAATGATACAGAAAGAAAAGATACCAATCTTTTTGAATTTTTTAATTTAATTTTTAATTTTTTAAAAAAGTAAATGGTATTGAAAATCAGAGAATCTTTAGTCCACTTTCAAAGCCACCAGTTTATACTACTTCTCCAAGATTAGATGACCCGGGTCCGGGTCCTTCTGGTGATTCTCTCCCAGTGGGCTTCTGCTCCGGACGTCTCCGGTTTCCCTCCCCGGGGGGCTCGGCGGAGGGACTCAGTCGGACACTACTTCAGGAGGCATATACTTTATTAAGTGCAGAGGAATCCCCCGAACAGCCCAAGGCGTTGGTTTAAGTAGGGTTCTAGTTCCGGGTAGCCATCCCGATCCACCCCGAGGGCGAGGCCTACATCCCATTGGAGCAAGCCCCTCCAGACCAATCCTAGGGAGGCACGATCCCTTATCCCGGGTCGTGTCCTCCCCTGGTTGGCTGGCGGCCACTCCTGGGGAAGCCCCTCTCCGCCCAGGCAGTCAGGACCGACCCCCGACAATTAGACAAGCCAAAAAGAACTGAAGTGTAAGGTGAGAAACTGTATGATTAAGGAGTAAATACAAACACCATAATTAACTGCTACTCCTTTGTGATTCAGCCTCTTGTATATATTTGTATATATTTTTTAAAAAATCATTCTAGTAGACGATGGATTCTACCTCTGGGTATTATTGTGTATACCAAGTTTACATGAGCAACTTCTGTTGACCTCTTTGTGCCCTTGAAAATACTCTGTTTAGGTAAAGTGAGAAACCAAAGAGAATAACTTATATAGCATTAAATATAAATATCAAGTACTGTTCTCTATAATGATGACTCAACTCATCTTTTACCTCCTCAGTGAGGTTATCACAATATTGCCCATAGAGGTCTTGCATCTTTTTAAAGGACACATGATTTGTATTACCTTTTTTTTTTTTTTTTTTTTTTTTTAGCATTTAACACATACTGCCTATGTTGTTATTGCAGTTATTTTCTCAGTTCTTTAGCCTCAGTTCTTATTTCTCTAACTTTATGTAGTAGAAAAAGAACTGAATGTAGAATTTGATGAAGGACTCAAACATAATAACTACCTTGATCAAATAATTTCACACCTTTGGTTTCATGATCAGTAAAATGAAAATAATAGACTACAAAATCCCTTCCAATTATAAATCTCTGATCTCTGATTCTCTGATTTAGTCCTATAAATTTCTTTTATTATCAACAGCAAATGCAGATATAAAGGGCATAACTAATAAATACTTGCTGCATTGGTGATAAGCTATGTGAATAGATGAAGGCATAAAAATATGACTTCTTAAGGAGATTAGTAGTGTCAGTGGGGAAACATATGAACTTAACTTCTCTCCAGTGAGTAAAAGCTTCAAGGAGTAGATGGGATTTAAGTTGGACTTAGAGGAAAATTGACTGTTGGAGGTGGAAGGAATCGATGAGGAAGGCGATACCAGGAATGCTAAAGTGCCTTACCCAAAAAATTATAAAATTGAATAGTGAAAGAGACTAGAAAAGAACAAAATATCATGGTTCTGTAGATCAAAAAGGTTTATTTCAGACTCTCTGAGCTGTGGAAAAGAGGAACGTAGATAGGGAAATGGATAAAAGGATTGCCAAATCAGAATAAAAGTTGTTAGCAGAAGAGTTTGGAATAGCCTTCTTTTTCACAGTCACAGAATTCTTCAAGTGAATTAACTGCATGTTTTCCTTTCTGTTCCTATGTGGGCATCATCAGTATAAATAGCCCAACTTTGCAGTGTAGTTTTTCTTCACTGTCCCACAGAAAAATCCATAATGATCATTACATTTAACTTGCTGCTTTAGCAAGTTACCAGACATCTTGTCATGCTTTTTTCCCCTCATAATTGCAGAACAGTGACAGCTTCTAGTTTAAACCAATCAATCAATAAAGTTTATTCTCTATTATGTGTCAGACTCTATGCTAGGTACGAAAAATAAACAAATGTAATAAATTAAGCCAGCTCTGCTCATATGGAACTTACATTTTAAGGTTAAATATTTATATAAATGTGTATAGAATGTAAAGATAATGAATATAAAGTAACTAAAACAAAATCAGATAGAAGACACTTTCAGTTGGGGAGAGGAGTCAGCAAAGGCTTCACGGTAGCCGGTGGTGTCTACAATTTGCTTCTTCTAAGTTGAAACTTCAAGGGAGACAGGAAGAATGAAAATCTGAGGGAAAATTTGAAAGATTTGGGACTAGATTATTTTTGAGAGTTGTATGTCGGCATTTATTATTTAAGACCAAGAAGAGGTTATGGGGCAGGGGGAGTCTCAGGGAGGAAAGAGGGAAGGAGATAGAGAGATGAGAGCCTCTCATCTGTGTCTGCTCTAGATGGGATTGACCCTGATTTGTGTAGGTGCAGCACACAGTAAGATGGGGTTTTGGGGATACAAGTTTAGGAAAACATCAACATCAGGGATGGCCAGAGCTACACATCCAACCAGAGGTGGGGGCTGGGATTCTCCTTGGATCAGCAACACTGCTCCCTTTTAGGAACTGAAACATAGTGTAGGCTCCAATCCACTTATTTCAGCTCTTATAAAACATTCTTGTAAAGTCTTTGTGCTAAAGAAGTCTTTCAACACCTTTCTAATTTCTTGTACTTTGCTTCCAGTTTCTTTGACTATGCATCCAACTTGTAAGCTGCCTACTCAAGAGCTGCTACTGGCTTCTCTATTAAAGTTATCTGATCCAAATAAGGCTGAAGTGTTGCATATTTCTGGTTTAAATCCTTTAGGTATCTACTTATGTTTGCTGCAATATCTTTCATTTCTAGATACTTCAAGCTAGTCAGTTTGTTCATATTTTCCAGAAGTTAATAGTTTTCACTGGTGGATGTCAACTCACCCTGCTCAGGTAAGTGGTCATTTTGAAGAACAAATCCTGGTACACGTCTGTGGGCTCCAAGGCCTCCTCGTCTGTCTCCACCAAGGTCAGGGAAGAGAGGAAGGAGAAAGAAGTGAGGGAAGAGTGAAGGTGGGAGAGGAGGGGGAAGAGGAGAAAATAGGGGAGGGAGGGGTGAAGAAGGAAGGGGAGAAAAGGGGGAGGGACTACATTATTTTTAATCATTGGTGCTTTTCCAGAAAGAGGTGGAGCATAAAGGCAAATCACATTGGCATTAATAGATTCATTTTGAGAGAATCAAACTGACTCCATTTTGTATCATCATTGACATTTTGTACAGTGGCTTGAATTAAGCTTTGTTCACTTGAGTTAGCTTAGTTTTCCTGTAAATCATGCCATTTCAAGGAAATCAGTTATCATTGTTCTGCAATAATAACTGTTCTGCAGAATACAGGTGGATACAGCCAAATAACATTCTCCAGCCTGGAAAGTTATAGTCCCTACTAGTAATAAGATGACTCAACTTCATGTTATTCTATTTTTGTCTACTATATAATGTGTGTTCTGTTTTGGTACTGTGTTCATTATAAAACCCTTGTAGTTTGTTTGTTTGAGTCCTGGATGCCTGCTGAGGGCCAAGCCCTGATTTGCTGGCAGACTGCTGGCCTTTGCCAATAAATTGCTTTGCTCAGACTTAATTTCCTCAGTAATTTCAGTTTGTTCATTATATTTGATGAGCTTTCAGCCAGGAGATAGAAGAAAGGATCATGACCCCTGGGACAGTCTCTTAGAAGAACTCCCTAGACCTCTCTGGTTTATCTTTTTTCAGTGAGGGCTTTTCCGTGGAGGACTGCCCTGAGGTTCAGACTCTCTCTCAAGGTCAACTCTTCTGAGCCAAGGTAAGGCCTCCCACTGTAAGGGAATTTACAACTTTATGTGTCTGATGTGGTGTTTTGTCTGTGTTTAATACAACTGTTTGGCAACAATTGGCAATAAACCTTGGAAATACCCCTAAAGGAATAACTCATGGATAACTTTCTTCTTCTGGTAAGGCTTCCAGCTCAAGCTGGTAGGGAATGAAAGGCACCCCATTGGTTCCACTTTTGGGAAGTCCTTAATAAGCTTGGAAACAGGGACACTTTCCATTCAGAAGGTAGTAAAAGAATGAGAGTCCTCAAGTTATGCAAAGATTGTCTAAGATATTTAAGAATCTTCATGGGTCTCAAATTTGGCTTGAAGAAGGTAATTTCAATTATTTCAAATTAAAAGCTTTGAAACTAGTTTAGAGGATTGTGTGCACTCATTTTTTTTTATTATTAAACTTCCATTGATAAGGAAAAACTTCTCTAGCTATTATGTGTCTTGTATCATCCACCACAAGAAAAGAATGAAAAACTTTTGTGTGTGTATGTGTGTGTGTGTGTGTGTGTAATTTTAAAACTTTCAGAGAGAATGCCTCTCTTCTCTGCCTTCCTAACTCTGTCCAAGGTGGAGAGACAGAAAAGAAAACACAGGTAAAAGGGAAGATAATCTTTTTTCCCAGAAGGCAGAAATTAATGCTACTGAAAACTAATTGGAGACTAAATTTGTGACAAACATAATTTTTCTGCTATGAATTTCCAAATTATAGTTTGAATGTTTTTATAAATACTGAAATGCTTTAGTGTATTTTCAGTACTCTACACCATACTCTCTGTACAATTTCTTTTAAGGAAATGCACAAATAAAACTATGGAAATTACATAGAAACTGCACCTAGACAATCATTCTTTCTCTGAAGAAAGTAGTGCCAGGAAAGAGGGTGATTTAACTCTTTCCCTCACTATGATAAGAGAAGCTTGTTTAAATCAGGGAGCAACTCCAAAGTAAAATTTAATTTGGAAGAATGTTTGGATGCTGCTTCTCTATTTTCTTCTGCAAATGATATAATAGAACTTAATTGTTTAAGTAAACTACAAGTAAAATCTTTCTCAAACCCCAAAGACAACAACATTATAATTAATTGATATAGAGTAAGAAAGAATTGTGCTAAATTTGTAAAGGGAAATTTCATTGGAGTGAAGCTAAGATCTATACATAGTGTGGGATGTGTTTGGAAAATAAAAACCAGAAGAATTAAGAAAATAAGAAGTGTTGGATCACAGTATTAAAAAAAAGAAAAAGAAAGGTTCAGTTTTGAAGGATTTTAATCAAAATCCACTGTAAGGATATATAGACAGAGGAAGGGAGAACATTTAAGCAAGTAGGGTGTGAAACTAAAAGGGTTTTGGAGTTTTAGAAAGAGAGGTTTAAGGCAGGTTTTGATCTCATTGAGATAAGGATTCTTTGTGATGTGGAAAATACAGAAATATAATTGTGGTACTGAAATATTTAAGTATAGCACACAAAAATTATATCCTTGGAGGACCACTAGGAGGATATATTTTAGTCTTTATTTGAGGAATAAAAATTCTCATGGATCCTAAAAGAAGGAATGGCAAATACAAGACTGCCACTTTAAATCTTTGATGATAGACTAACTGAAAGTAGTGGACTCTATAATTTGAAAATAATTGAGGTTCAAAATGTTATTATTTGAAATTGTAAACCTATACTTGATTTGATTGAAATTTTTTCCTGAAATTAAATTATGTGATCTCATTTACAGTGTGATATGTTTTCCTATTCGCATAATTGTGGTAAATCAGAACTAAATACCAAACACATTTCTATTTGGCATTAACTATATATATCAGAAAATCTGAGTTCAAATCTGTCTCAGAAATTTATTGGCTGGGTAATCTTCACCTCTTTGCCTCAGTTTTCTCATGTGTAGAATGTCATAATGATGACATCAATCTCTCAGGATTTTGTGAGAATCAAATGATAATTATATTATGATAATTGTTATTTTTTACTTGAATATAATTATTCCATGATTTCATGCAACGGAATAAAAAAGAAATCTACATGAAAACTTTATTATAGATCTAAAAGTAATAGCAAGTTGGACATATTTGACTTTTATGTGTAATCATCTTTTTTATAATACTATATGTATGTTTTATCCCACAAATTAAAAATAAAATAATTTTTTTTAAAAAAAGGATTTAATTAGTCCATGCTGAATAAATCCATACTGGGTTTTAGATGTGATTATTATAAAACGGCAAAGGTGATATAAAGTGAATGGTTTTTATATAAGGTAATTTTGAAATGCATTCCACTGAATTGATGTCATCTGATCGGTAATAAGCTTTGTTTTACCACATGATATTGTGCATGTTATTGTTGCATATTTGACTCCTAACTATGGCTCCTGCCTAAAATCTAACAGAGCAAAGGGATTTTTTCCACTGTTAAGGCTTGTGGAAGATAATTCTGTGCCATTGATGGAATAGTCTTGATGTCTGTCCTTTTTCCTTTTATAGCAAATTTCTGTTGTTAGGACAGGTAGACAGTGAAAGTTTATTGTTGAAATACTAAGTCTATTAAGTAATAGATTAAGAGTAAAACATCTGAATTACAGGACATAATTATTAAAGATGTTTTTTAAGCTGAATTTATAGTCAGTTTCATAAACTAAGCCACAAATGAGTCTTTGGACTGGCTAATAGTTATATATTCATGTGTAAGATGAGGTCCTTGAAATATCTTATTCTTCCAGAATAATATGGAGATACTATCCTCAAAAAGAGGGACAAAGATGTAAAAGGTTGTTTTTTTTAATTTAATGGCATTGTAAACTTTGTGAAAGCAATGAAATTGGACAATTTTCTTTAAGATCCAGGATAGATAGATAGATAGATAGATAGATATAGATAGATACAGATATACATACATGCACACACACACACACACACACACATTTGCATACACACAGAGACAATTGGTTTCCAATGAGATATACAGGACTTGTGTATGTTTTGATAATAAATCTCAAAATCAGATTATAGTTTTATATATAAAATTGCATTAATAATTGTAAAGATTTTCAAATCATCTCTCTCTCAATTTTGAAGTATTTATCTAATATTGATAAGAGACAAAAGGGCTCATTTTCATATTCAGGCCTGTCTGGATTCTTTTGAAGTTTCTTCCTTCATTGTGTTCTTGCCCTTGTTTATTTCAGGTACAGAATTCAGGGAAAAATAGAAACAGCAAGTGATAGGTTCAAACTGAAATTCTTTGGAGTTTCAGGGGAATTCTAGAGCTCTCATTTTATGTTCTTCTTACAACTCTGTACTAATAGGATTAGAATCATAAGGCTGGAACTGGTTGACACCACATGAACTAGTTACTGGAATATCAAGTTTAGGAGATGTTAACAGGATTACCTAGGAATCTCTACAAGTGACTTGGAGCCAGAGAAGCAGAGCCTCTTTCAGAGCTACCCTAAGAAAGTAGCCTGTCCTACAAATCCAAGAGACCAGATAACCACATGGGACATCTGAGACTTCAGATGAAATATCTTGATTAAATGAACATTGCGAATGAGTTACCAGGTTGCAAAGAGACTTGATGATCATTCTTGTATTACTTTGGCCTTTAGTTTCATAGGTTTATGTTTCCTGGGTGTTCTCAGAGACCTAGTTGATATGCAATTTTCCTTTCTTCAATTTACTACATGGTCAACCCTCTAAATGGTTTAATCTATAACCTGACCCAGTTTACTTATAGAAAGTATTTAACATGGTTTGTCTCCTTAAGGAATACATGAGATTCTGACTCTATTTAAGTTTGTTTAACTTTTAGGGCATTGAAGGAAACGTGTAATTTTGATTTGTTGATACTAATGGCCATAGTATATTTCTTTCCTGTTGTAAGTTTCAATCCTCTAGCTTATAGTTATTAGTTACATGATTAAAGTCATCTAACATGGTCTGATGTACTTCCTCTGAATTTGTTCTATCTGCACATTAGACCAAGGTGGCAGAGGAAGGAATTATACATATATACTTTTGAAATGCTTTTCAAGGCACTCTCCCTATCCAAGTAAGAGCCCTTCTACCAATACACACATTTCTATTAGAAGATACATTGATTACTTCTTATATAGACGAACTACAAATCAGGCTACAAGGACTCTACAATGTGAAAGCATCAGTACAGACTGGACTTGGAGTTTTCACTACATGACTTTTACCTGAGATAAGGTCTGCATCAAGAATTTCCAGTAGAAAAAAGGAACTCAGATTGGTAAGGTTCGTTGTGTTACTGACCACTCCAGCAGCAATCAAGATTAGGGAAAGAGGATTCCTGGATGCAGGGAAATGATCTGGTAGCCACCTCTGGTAAAAGGGCCCTTATTGTCCATACACTTAACATTATTTTTAGACTCCATTTGTTGATGCACTAAAGTCTATTGCAGGTTAATCTCAAAGAGGCTCATGTTAGTACATTCATGTCCATTTTAAGAATTAGCTTATATTTTAGGTTACAGAATGAGTTTATAGTTAGTAATCCATAGGGATGCCTCCCATGGATCAAAGGGAGGAGTTGAGTGAAAGAAACCAACTCCATTTTGTATCCTTACCAACATTTTGTATGGAAGCTTTGGTTTAAGCCTTTGTTTTTCTGAACTAAAGTTTAATTTTTCTACTAATCATGCCATTTCAAAGAAAGCAACCATTATTGAACCTCCAACTTTTCCGCAGAATGCGGGTGGATAGTGCCAATCATCATCTTCCAGTCCTGGAAAATCCCAGGCCTTACTACCAATAAAAAACCAGGATTATTCAATTTTATAAGCTTTTCTATTTTTAACTACATCCTGTTCTATTTTCATTTACTATATAATGCCTGTTTTATTTTTGTACTTCATTCTAAAACCCTTATAGTTTCTCATAGTTGCTGTACTTGTCTTTCATTATCAAAGAGGACTATGACATCAGTGAAATGATAACATGACTTGCAGTAGACTTTGATTTGAGTGAGGGAGGACTGTGCAAGGTAGCAATCTCACTTTCTTCTCCTGAGCCATCTTGGTCCAGTGGCCTGATATTTATCGGGATGATTGGAGATGGCCCAGGAGGCAGTGTGATACCCTGGCTATTGTAGGATGAGGCTTTTTGAGGTTCTCACTTTGAGTGAAGTGATAGGTCTTTTTAAGAAGTGACTCAAGGGATGACCACTTTAATTAACAAAACAATTAAACTGGGAGGGGAAAATCCTTAGGGTTGCTGATCAAAGAGAAACAGTTACTACTGACATTCACTCTGAACCAGGAAGGTTCAAAATATAGTCATTAAGTGGAGCTTGGGCAGGGACTTACTGTGGTCCAATCTAGGAGCTACAGAGTGAAATGGATTTAAAGAGGGAGAAAATATGAAAGAAAGAGAAACAGAGAGAGGGAGAGAAAAAAAAAGAAAGAGGGGGAGAGGGAGGAAGGAGGAAAGAAAGAAAGAAAGAAAGGAAGGAAGGAAGGAAGGAAGGAAGGAAGGAAGGAAGGAAGGAAGGAAGGAAGGAAGGAAGGAAGGAAGGAAGGAAAGTTTCTCTTTATGAGGTCTTGCATGCCTGTAAAGAGTCAAGACCTGATTTGTCCACAGATTGCATGCCTTTGCCAATAAATTACTTTAGTTAGACTTTATTTCCTTACTGATTTCAGTTCATTTGTTACAATTTAAATTAATGAATGATACAGTTTCTGAATTCTCATTGAACTGCAGCCAGTAAGGTGATTAGACATGTTGAGCACAGAGAGAGCTCCAAAAAATAGATCTTTCTTCAGCAGCCATATCAGCAACAAATATCTGGGCTTAAGACATCCTGATGGTATATTATAAGGGATCAGGCAGACTTTGTAGGCATATACCACAGTCATAGCACCTTTATAAGTTTTTAAGGAAATCTGGCTAATTATTTTATAGTTATTCTCACTCATCTTCAGTCTTGAGTTTTTAAGTGATAATACACCTTTTCTGGCTCCTCAGGTAATATTTTGCCTATTTTTACTCTATTGCATTTTTTCATCCTGCTGCCCTAGGCAGTCAATAAACATTTATTAAGTACCTACTAGGTACCAGGCACATGCTAAGCAGTGAGGCTACAAATAATACAAAGTCATCCAGTCCCTGACCTCAAGGAACTTACAATCTAATAATGGAGACAACACAGAAAATGAAGCTGAAAAGAGGGAGAGGGGAAGAGGACGCCTGATGAGGTCTAATACCTAACAAAGGCCTGATAAAGTCTAAAGGGTATAAATGGATGGGAAATGGACAGATGGTTGGCCTGGCCCCCCTCCTTAAGTAGGGGTTTTACAGTTTCTGGCTCTGTTCTCAAATAAGAGAGGCAGAGCATACTTATGAGGTACAAATACCAAGACTGATTCCATAGTGAAGGATGATGAGATTTCCTAATGATGAGATTCATCAGGGAATAATGCAGATGTTTAAAAATGGAGAAATCCAGTATAGCTGGTAGAAAACTCTTCAGAATGACAACACTGATATTCTTAAAGCACGGTTTTATTCTGCTCAAAGATCTCTAGTGATTCTCTCTTGTCTCTAGAATAAAATACAAACTCCTCTAATTCAGCCCGTAAAGTCTTTTAAAACCTTGTTCCAGACTATTTTTCCAGGATTATCGTCTATTACTCTTCTTCACATCCCTATTTATTCTAGTCAAACTTGCTTTTCCCTAACCAAGGTGTTCCATCTTCAACCTTAGTCACTGTCTTTTTATGGCATACCTCTGATCCAGTTTCCAAATGTGACCACTAGAGAACAAATTTGCTAAGGAATCAACTCCAGAATTACCAAGTTTGCAGATAGAATTTGCTATATGTATAGCCTGTACCTCTAAGGAGACTACAAATTCTCTTTCATCTGAGATAATGGGATAGTCAGAGAAAGACTCTTCTATTTGGTACCACTAGGAATTCTCATGTTCCCTAGTGTCGATGGGAGAAGTGAACTGACTGTAAATTGGCAGGAAAGTAAAATAAAGACAAGAAAAAATTTGGTTTATTTTATTATTTTTATAACTTAATTAGGTATGTCAAACTACCAAAATGGGATGGAAGCCATTTGAAAGAAACTTGTAAATATTAAATGGACTGGAAATGTGAATGGCCCTGCAGAGGGTCACTACTCAACATGCCCTTAGAAATATTCTCGGAGAAGAAAAACAAAACTTCTTTGAAGCAGCAGTGTCTGAGAATTCCATGTAATTCTTCCAATGCTTTTACAAGGGTCCACAAATAATAGGATCAAATTTGGGGACAGTTCTGGGTAATGAAATCTACAAATGATCAGAGTCCATAGCAAATCACGGAAGATGGAGCAAAATAAGTTTTGCATTTCCCTAGGCTTTAAATCCTTACAAGAATTTAAACACTTCATTTGTATCCAGTGTGATGGCAGCTGCTTATCCAAAATTTATGACCCAAATTAAAAACCACAGACAAAATCTTTGGCCAACATAATTGTTCAGAGAAAGAAAGGGGTTTTAAAAGTTGATTTTTTTTTTTTGTAAGAAACGGATGTTTATTTCCAAATCAGTATTTTTCCAACACTGTCAGAGCATCTAGGTTTTAAGATGATTCTGGTAATTACTACCCACTCAGTGTCCTGAGCAGTAGGAGCCACAGACCAGTCCTCAGTAGCCAGGTGAGCACTCCAATCTTCAATAAGCACAGATGGGCACAGATGGCACCTGTACTCCCTTGGACCAATCAGCCACCTCTAGTTGAGTGTCAATGAATTCTGGGGCAGGTGCAGTCCATTCACCCTGAACTATCGCCTTTGTCACTGCCTTGTCAGCTGTGGCCTGCTCCTCCTTTTCAACCTCCTCTGGATCCCTGTAGAAGTAAAGATCATGCGTAACCTCCCGTGGATGTTCATGGGAGATGGTACATGCATATATAGGACTTCACAGGCTGGCATCCACTACATCAGACTTTGAGTGAGCTCCCTGGTTCTTACATGGAATGGCAATGTTCACATAGTGAAGTGGGAAGTCTGTGTTGCACAGTACAATGGTTGGGAGGTTAACAAACAATGCTTCAGTCAGACGCTGAAGACATGCCCAAGAATCAGTACCACCAAGAGGCTAGGCTCCTGTAATGGTAAGGAAATTTGAAGATCTGCCCCTTAATAGGCCCATGTGATCTGCTTTGAGCTCTGGCCCAACCCATGTCCTGAGTCACATAGAGCCAACAATGGGAGGAGCTTGCCAAATGTGGAACAGGAAGGGTGCAGCTGAGAGAGAGTGAGGCAAAGTTAGAAGAGAGTAAGGCAGAGCTGGGGAGGGGAGGCCTGACAGAGGGAAGGTTTGGGGATGACTGTGTTCCATTTTTTGGTAATATGTACAAACTGTTGTTAGCATTGTAGAATTGGTTTTCCGGTACCTGAATAAATATTTTGGTTTCATCTTTAAGGAAAAGAGTTTATATTTTGAGAATTTAACCTGGAAATATACATACATATCCATAGAGGCTACTGTGGGTATCTCATTGGTGTTAGAGCTCCCTAAAAGCTGCCTGCATCTGGTTAGTGAAGGTGCCCAGTGTGAAGTACCCAGCAATAGGTCTGGCATCAATGGCAACAGCAAATTTCAGAACAGCTCACTGGCTCGTATCCCTGGATGACATATTAACTTCAGCTGGGTTTTTCATAGCGACAATGGCACGAACTGAGAGCAGAAGCTTTTCCCATATTCTCTTGAAGTTAATGATGTCAATGCCATCACTCTTTGTTTTGTAGTCTGGAAGTCCAAACTGCTGCCACTCAAATGGATTCCTGCAGCAAGGAATTTAAGGACATCCTTCTTCATCCAAAAGACATCTAGGGTTCCAGACATTGTGAAAGTTTCCTTTAAATTTACGATGGAAATTGAGAACAATGCCATATGTAACCTTCTTCTGGGCTGCACAGAAAGTCAATATTTTTGTTTAAATAGAGTTGAAAACATTCTTACCTGAACGAATTGCTGATGAAATTAGTAATAAGGGCCAATATTGAAAAAAAAAAACAAAAACAAGCCAGAGTTTTGGAAGAAAGGAAGTCAGCCAAGGTGAGGAAAAAACATTTCAAATATCTAGAAAAACCTAACATATGGAATTCCAGTGAAGATTAGGAATTGAACTGATTTAATGAATAAAGTCAGCTCTCAGAAGAAACTCTCTACCAATGCAGGCCATTACTCTCTTTGCAACTTACAATGTTAGAGTTGTGTTTGGAGCACTGAGAAGTGAAGAGATTTATCAGGGTCACAAAGGCAAGATATTTCAGAAGTAGAACTTGAAACTAGGTCTTCTTAACTCCAAGACTAGCTCTGTATTAGCTATACACTATGCTGTCTTTGGAATGAAATTTGTTGTAAAGCAAATCAAGATAATGATAGCAAAAGCACAAACACAGAAGTTACCCTGCTCCTGAGGGCTTAAAGGGCTTTGCTTAAAGGGCTTCTTTTCTTATAGAGGAATAGTGAGTGATAGGCAAACTAACATCGGTTGGGAAATCTGAGGGCCACAGATTTAATCCCATGGTGGACAGTGTGCAGAGATCTGGCATTTCAGAGAAAGTATTTCAGTATATGCCACTGTCAAATCATTCAGATGATTTTCTCCAAACAGCATCATTTATTCATCACAAAAGGATGCCCCAGTAAACATTACACCTTTCAGAAAAAAACAACCCTAAGGCAAAAAGATTATTTGGATTTCATTGACTACCTGTTCATTTTGGGAAAATATGAATTCAGGTTCAGTGAGTAAGGGAAAGTACAAGGGAATTCATTCCTCTTGTCTTGGATTCACTTGTTTGTTTACCCAAGTAGCTAATGATGGTGTTGAACCCAAGGCCTGGAGGAAGAACTGGACAGTGAGTAACTTACTTGACAGCCAATGAGGTATGCCTGAGATGTATTAGTCTCTTCAAAAATTATCATTTCTTAAGAAAGGTGGAATAAAAAGTGTTCATGAGCATTGAGGAAGGGGGAAAATAGCCCAGTGGATAAAATAATGGGGAAGAGAGCAAAAGAGAATAAGCAGCTTAGCAGTTAGAAAATCAAGTTTCTGAATAATAAAAAATTGATGGGATGTGATAGGCTGTCCTTAAGAGAAATGAGACTAGAAAGGTCAGTGGCAAAGGAGGTTATAATGCAACTTGTAACATTGCATACCCAACCATCCAATTGATGCTAGCCTGAAGTTTTCAATACAGACAAAAAATGCTTACTGTCCCAGTTCACTTTCATCTCAACTGATCTGCTCTTAGCAATTAGAGTTGATGGAGCACAGATTTTGTATTGATTGATATGCAGGGACAACTCCAATGTTGACTTCCTGTTGCCCCTTCACTGCTGGAAAGATTCTGATGCCTGTCAGGTATTACTACTGAGAATGGAAGTAGAAAAGCCTCTGCTACCATAACCAGAATATAAATTAACCCTGATTATTTTTACCTCAAAATATCAATCTATGTGTTGAAATGTCAATTCACACAAAATTACTATCCTACCATATTACCTATCCTTACTATTCTTACCCTATCATGGTTCTGGCTTACATGGGACAAGGCAGGCTACAAAGAAGAGGGCAATGGGATATTCTTTCTAGTTACCCTTTAACTGTAAACTACCTTCCTAAGACAAACAATACTTAAGTGACAATTCCAGATTTACTACCTGCAAATTAACTAGCTGTGTGTGCCTATGGCCAAGTCAACTTATTTCACAAGATCTCAATTTCTTTCTTTATAAAACGATGTTAGCTTAGATCATCTCTTAGGTTCATTTCAGTTCTAGGTCCAGTGACAAAAGCTCTAGTATCACATAGAGTGATTCTTCTCCAACCTAATTTGGCAGGGTTTCTGAAGTACGATAGTATCAATAAATTGGATTGAAGGAGAAAGGGAACGGCAATGGCACAGTGGTCAAGGAGCCGAGACTTCCCTGACATTTGATGTCTAGGTTACCATATGCAAGTCACAACTATACATGTCAGTTTCCTCTTCAAGAAAAATGGAGATAATAAAAATTGCAATATTTCATAGGATTGCTGTGAGAACACTTTTAACAACTTGAGCATGTTATCCCTTTTTTAACATTATATAACATGACCCAGACTAGCTTATTGAATCTTAATGATTTCAAGTTCTTCACACAAAGGAAATGGGTTCAGTATTCTCTTTTGTATTTTTAAATATTTGGGAATCCAGTTCCGTGAGTCTGGCCATGGTGATTTCAAGTATTCTCAATTTTATCTCTTACCCTGAACTGCTAGTCTAGCTTTCCCATGAGAAATTAACAGAGAATAAGAAGAGTGTACTGGAGATAAAAAGAGATTTTCTACAAATAGTATGAAAGCTAAGGCACAAATTGGGTCTTTATTATGATATTTCAGGCACAATATCCTCGAGTGAGATTCTTTTAATGCATTTCTCTTTTGACTCTTGGGCCTCTCATGGGAAAGCAGGAGAAGGAGTGAGAGAATCCAGACAGCTGTGTTTTCTGAACATGACTTCTAGTTGTTCGATTTGGGGTTGTTGAAGGAAACCAAGGGGAAAATTATAACATGGTCAGACTTTTTAGAGTCAAATAATCTTTCTGGTGTTTTACTGTTTCCTCAATGTCAGCTACCATAATCATAGCTTCTATGCAAATGTATGTACAAAAGATTAACTTTAGTCAATGTGGTCTATGAAAAGTAGCACGAAAATTTCAAGTATTGTGTCAGAGGATAAGCAAATAAGTTGAGGGAGAATGGGCAACCCATGCTTACAAATGATTGAACACGTAGTCATTCCATTTAGCCTTGCTACTTTTTATAAACCAAGACTTTATCAGCAGCCTGTATTTTAAACCTCGTTTAAGTGCTACGTCTAGTATCAGACCACCTTCTTTTCCATAAGCCTATTGCAAAAAGTCTAAAGGCAATGTGAAACAGCAGAAACTACATTGAATTTGAAGTCACAGACTCTGAGTTTGACTCACTACTTGTGTAGTTCTAGGTAAGTTATTTAACTCTCTCTGGTTCTCATATTAGAGATAAGGTTGACTTAAATGAATTTTAAGACTGCTCCAACTCCAGATCTATGATTCTTATGCTAGAATGGGAATGAAGAGATTTCTTCCTGCTGGAGGTTAGATAATGTAGAGGGTAGATCACTGAGCCTGGAATCAGGAATACCTGGAATTCAAGTATGCCCTCAGACACTAAGTTTTGTGACCTTGGAGAACTTATATTTGCCTCAGTTTCCTTAATTTAAAAATAGATATAATAATAGTACCAGCCTTCATGGTTTTTGTGAGTATCAAATGACATAATATTGACTTAAAGACACAGTGCCTGGCTCATAATAGGGGGCATATAAATACTGGTTGTTTGTTATTTTATGTCAAATCCTGTCTTTGACAGTCATTGGCGTACCTTGAGGCAATTCACTAAATATTTTTGAACTCTGACTTTCTTCCTTGTAAAATGGGCATCATTTTTCCCCGAAAGAATTTACAATTTCATTGGGTAGAGAACCTCCTATTTAGGAAATGGGGCCAAAGCACTCATACCAGCTCAGCAGGGACTTTTTTTTTAAGTTGAGCCAAACTGTTTGCATTGGGCTAGCAGATCAGAGGAGGAGCTAGCATTTGGGAAGTAAAAAAATCTAATCAGATTAAAAAAAAACTAGTTATTTAAAGAATAGGGAAATCAATTTCCCTTGGGCCTCACATTGGGGATAAAGGTCTCATCTCTGAGTAAATAGTGGGAGAAGGAGACTGTTTCATTAATCTCAAGACTTATATATCTGGGTGGGAAGAATATGGCAATTGTTTCTTACATGTCCATGTTTAATGACTACAGGTCTCTTCTACTTAGCAAGATTTCTATATCTCTCTGATTGTCTCTGTATTTGTCACTTCTGGAAACATACTTCTCCCTCCTTCTCTCCTGGAAACTCCCTCTCCTATAACTGAATGAAGCAAAACAATTACGCAAAAATACTGAAAGGAAATACCTGATCTGACAAAGCATATAACATTTTGTCCTAGGAGCCCCTGTCCTACTTCTTGGTAGAGAAAGGTGTGTTTCATTATCTATTCACTAGAGCCATTAAGTCTTCTAATTACTCAGGTTCTGTCTTCCTTTAAATGTTTCTTTCATTTGTTTTGTTGTAATATTATTCTGTACCATTCTTTTGTAGAATAATTCTTTTAACTACTTATTTTACTGCATTAGTTCATAAGATCTAAGTTTCTTTGAATTCTTCATATTTACCTTTGATTATTACACAAAAATACTATTACATGCACAAATATAAGTTTGCTCCCTTTCTGTCTTCTCTAAATCTCCACCGCTGACCATTATCTTCTAGCACAAAACCCCACAAGAATTAAAATCCTAGGATCTATCAGATCTATTTTAATCCTGAGGTCTTATGGGAAATGCACCCCTTTACCTCAGATATAAGGGCATATTCCCTTCAGGAAAAATGTGTATTACTTTCTAGTCATGCTAGTTTCAAATATATATATATGTATGTATATATGAATGTATATGTATATATTTATGTATAACACATATACACATATATACACATATGTGTGTCTATGTATATACATATATTGACATATAGATAGATTCATATAATAGAACATATTAACTAGCATATAGTTCAATGACAGGTATTTATCCTAGATATATAGGCCACATTCAAGGACAAAGTACTTATGTCTTTCCCACTCTATTCTGGGATAGTGGATATTGTACTTAATATTGAAATGAGTCCTGGTGCAGAACTGAACTGACACAGCTTAGGATGAGCCACTTTAAACATGGCTCAACATTCTATAACCATCCTAGCCCCAGGACTCCACTGACCTTTTCCTTAAGATTTAGGAAGATCAGGGCATAGGAATATTCTCTACTATCCTATGAGTTCTGTGACTTCCCCCTTCCCCACCTCCTCCATCCCACTCCCACCAACCTATCATCACAGTCCATGAAGGTGTTTAAAAATTAGATATTAATAAAAATTTAAACAAAATATTTCTTCTTAGCTACAGCTACAAAAAGGACCTCTTTTGGACTCTTTGAATTTATTTTTAATGAGTTGACCTCTTATGTTCTGGTCTTCTATCCATTTTGATCATTCCAAGGGTTATTATTGTGCAAAATCTTGTCACTGGTGATAATGATTATCCTTGTTTATGCTGATTTGTTTTTGGAAGTCTTTATAAAATTTTACCTCTGCCACAAATATTGTCATGTGGCACATTTATATCCATGGTTGTCTATTTATTTAAACACAGCATGACAACTGTGGGTGAGGATGAACAAAAATCTTATGAAATATTTTTTCTTATCACCTTTGGGCTCAGGTTGACCAATTTTTCCTTCTCCTTTGTTTGCAGTGGTAAGGTGAAACTGTAAGCCATCTTCTAATTTAGTTGCCTTATATCATTTGGTTTCATGTGTAGCAAAAATGTTAATCTTAATATAGTGCGGTACCTCCAGTAACAAGTTAAATTGACGTCTATAATTGGTGTAGATCCCTATGATTCTACTCCTTGACATGTCTCCTCTTTTATATCACTTTGCCACCATGATAGTAGAAACAAAAGGGGGACACAAAGGACTGTGGGCAGCTTCTAATTTTCCTTTGGTTTTGTAAATTACAGCATCATTATAGCTAGCAGTTCATTCAACAGTTCAATATACTGTTATTAAGTACCTCCTATATGACAGGCATTCAGCAAAGAACTAGGGATACAAAGAAGAATAAAGAGACAGGCATTCTTTAAGGATCTTATAAATAACCTAATTTGGGAAGACACTACACAGAAGAAAGCTAAAAAGCGTGAGAGAGGGGAGAGAAGAGTTAGAGGGTACTTGCTTCATGGGCATGTTACTACATGGAGTTCCAGCCAAGGAGAGTTATTGATGGAAAATGGAACCAGGAAGGCTGTGAACTATCTAAAAAGGCAGGCTTTGGGAAGAATTTAGTGCTCCATCCTCCAGCCTGGAGAGGGGAGGGACAATTCTGGGTGAAGTGAGAAAGTAAAGAGTATATTTTTGGAATGAGATTTCAGGTGATCAGTTTATTCTGGAATGAGGTACCATGTTGGTCGTTGGAGCTGAAGATAAACAGAGGTTTGCAAACTGTTTTATAAATATTATTTCATTTTGACTTGAGAGAGGAGAGAAAGGAAGAGAGGGGTGTGCTTTTAATTTCTTCCTCATTACTCTTATGCCCATTTTGCAGATGAGGAAACTGAGTCAGTCATGGTCACACAGTCAATAGTCCTATGAGACCAGATTTGAACTCAAATCTTCCTAACTCCATGTCCAGTGCTCTATCCTCTGTACCACACTTACCTGCTTAACAATGTCAGGCCAAATCATCCATTATCTAGCTACTATCATTATACCTTTCTATACCTAGAATGGTTCTTGGACAGTAGATACAGCCTATTGTCAGAACAATATGCTTTTCCAATTTAGCGAACTTGCTGAAATCTGGTTCAGTCTCCAAGTATTACAAGGGTCCCCTCTATACCATGATCAGACCCCACAAGTGGACTTTTGTCAATTTCATTTACTCTATAATTTTGTCTAAAATGTTCCTAAGTGTAATCATTTGCTAAAATTTACCACAGCACACATAGGAATGCAATGTCTTGAAGTTCAAATTAAGCTGATATAATCTTTTGATTACAGATAACTTTAATGTCTATTTCTTTTCTTTCTGAGTTCTCCAAGGAAGCAAAGATTATGCATACACTTTGAGGAGTTGGCTAAAGCATGGGTTCTTCACTCTTTTGCTTACTGTGGACCTTTCTTCAGTCCAGTGAAGTCATAGACCCCTCCTCAGAATATTGATTTTAAAGTTACATTAAATATAACATTATATAAAATATGTAGGACTATAGAGGAAATTATATTAAAATAGTTATCAAAATATTAAGAGAACTAGTTTATGGGCCTCAGGTGAAGACTCCTTGGGCTAAGGGATTTGATTTGAGGAAATCTATTATTTCAATTTGAGTCATGAAGATTATTAATTGTATTCTTGGACCCAAAATAGTATAGATGTAAGAGTGCTAATTTTGTATTTAGATGACATACATTCATACCCACAGATATTGCAAAGTATATGACCTTGGGCAAATAATTAAATATCTATGTGCCTCAATTTTCTCATCTATGAGGGGGTTGGACAAAGTGACTTTTAAGTCCTTTTTTCACCCTACATTTATGATTTCCTGAGATACTTCATTTCTGAGAAGTCTGTCATTCAAATTTTGTAGCTGCTTTGAGGGGATAGGGAGAAATGTGCTTTTAATTATTTTCCTCAAAATTTTATCACAACTACTTTGAGATAACTTTTATTGCCCTAGCAAAAGAGGTTGAATACAATCTCCTACAATCACAAGGGAAGTTTATATCGAACCTTCTTGTGAGCTTTTATGGAGTGGATCTTTAGGTACCAGCTCTGAGAGTATAGGAGATACAATAGCATTATTAAACAATGTGAAAATTCATCAAGAACAGAGCCTGACCCCTTCTACAACTTCCTCATTTCATTTAATCAATTGTTGGAATTAATTTAACAAAGGAAAATAACACCATACGTATGACTTAGTACAACCACTGAGATCAATACCATGAATGAAGAAACAGGCTTTTGCTGAGTAAGAGAGGACACTTCTCCCTAGGGTCAAGTACCAGGAATTCTAGAAAGGGCTAAAGCAATTGAAATGGTAAAGATAATCATCATTCTTTTTTTCACATAAATAAAGCATTTCCCTCTTTCCCCTAAGTGGCTTAGGATTAATTTCATCACAAGTCCACTTTGAAGGCCCTTGTGGAAATGTCAATAGGGAGGAATAATATGGTGCATCATTATCAGTCATGAATACCTTAGTGTACATTAATCAGATTAACCAGCAGAGGCCAGGGCTCTGACAGAGTAGGACCCAAGACAAGGTGGTTCTGGTAGGCAGCTGTTTTCTGAACTTGGAATCTGGAATATCTGAGCTCAAACTCTACCTCATTTTGTTAATTGTGTATCTTTATACAAGTCATTTATCCTTACATGGCCTCAGTTCCATCATCTTTAAGATGAAGAAAATTATTATATCTACTTCATAAGGTTATTGTGAAAATAAAATATAACATGTAAAATATTTTGTAACTATTATCTTATTATTAGTGTTTACTGGGAGGCAGAGTGGGGTGAAGATGGGCATGGAGCATCACCTGAAAAAATATTCAAAATTTGGGTTAAAACCTCACCAATATTTGGGGGCATGTGGAAGAATTAGTCATAGTGTTGAGGTCTGGGAACCATAATGAAGTTTGGGGTACTTGGGACCCCAAAATACCAACACCCCAGGTCCTACCCAAATGAATTCGACTCAAGACTTCTTTCAGTCAAAGTAAAACAAAGTTTATTAAAGATTCACTATTAAGGAGCCTCACCATTTGTGATACTTATATTAACAAGTGGGCTAGATAGAATCTCAACTAGACAAGAGTCAGAGCTGGATTGAATCTGAATGCCTTCATGGAGGTGAGATGGAACTTATACATGTAAAGATCATGGGAAACATATAAAGGTGGTCTAATAGTCTGAAAGGAGGGTCTAAGGAGGATCTTGATGGGACTGGAGTAACTAAGTGATGTAATCAAGGGTGGGAAACAGCGATGGAGGGCTTGGGTGGGAAATAATCAAGGATGGGCCAGGCTAGGTTAAGGGTAACAGATTTGGGTATGAAAGGCCAGGGAAGGGAAAGATTCAAGGCAAGTTCAAGGAGGTTCTCTGAACCCCATCATTAGGAGTAATAGGTTTACTGAATAGAGCTGAAGGAATGGCAAATCAAACATCCAAAAGGACAAGTGTTACAGGAAAAAAGATATTGAAATTGGATCAAAGTATCAAAAGGCCTGGGTTCTAGTCCAAACTTTGCAATCAGATAATTGACTCTTGACAAGCCATTCAGTGTCTAAGAATCTTAATTTTTTCTTCTAAAAAAAGCATTTTTACTAAATGACCTCTAAAGTGTGACAAATGAAAAACCCTGAGAGACAGAGTTTCTGGATAATTAATAATCAATGTATTAACTAGGCCAGTCTATAATCAATAAACTCATGGTCAGTTGTTTCTCTAAGTAACCAAAGACACCAAGGGAGACACTGGAACACCTTAAATCCCTTCTGTAAAGGAATTCCACAGACAAATGAAACTCAACCCTGATTGTTTTTGGGTGTGTGTGTGTGTGTGTTCATCCTTTGTTTACAAAGAAGACCGTGACATAAGAGAAATGTTGACATGCCTTGTACTTGACATTGTTTTGAGTGAGAGAGGACTGCGCAAGGTCATCAGCCTCACTTTCTCCTCCTGAGCCATCTGGATCCAGTGACCAGATGTGAATCAGTATGACTGGAGACAACCCCACCCTGGTTGGGGGACATTTAGTGAAGATGTAGATTTGGAAAAGTGGCTTGATTATGAGACTCAGAAACCTCAAGGCATCTGGGTAGGAGGAGCTATTTCTACACAGACCTCTCTGGCTAGTTTTATCTTTCATGAGCTGAGTTGCTCCACCTGAAGTCTAATGGAGGGGATCAAGGACAGGAGCTCCTCATCAAGGTAAAGGCTCACCCAGACTGAATTCTCTTTATACTCCAAACAGAAATTAGATTTATCAGCTGTGTCAGGTACTGCCCAACTTAGTTAATGAGCATCTACATTGGTGGCTAGGAGTAATCTCATCACTCAGCCTTGACCTTCAGAGACTGACTGACCTTTTCAGGAATTGGTTTCAACAGAAATAGAAGGGAAAGGGTGGATCAAAAATTAATAATTAGTTTTTAATATAATAGTATAATATAAATTTCTCTCAAGTCATTCCTGAACTTTTAAATCTATGAATCATTTCACTTGACCTACAAAGGTAGTATGGCATTAACTTAGAAATTAGAGCACTGCCTGTGATACTTATTACTTAATAATAATAATAATGATGATGTTAATAGGAATGATTACCTAATAATAATGGCCTTAGGTAAATATTTAATTTCTTCTGGCTTCAGTTTCTTAATCTGTTAAAAAACGGTGTTAGACTAAATGACTGTAAAGATTGTTTCTACCTCTAGAATTATAATCCTATATTTACTTTCCTAAATTTTTAAACATGGGACCACACATAAGCATTTTTTGCCATACTGAAGTATGTTCCATACAATCTTTTGCTGGTTGTCCAGGAATCATTTCTCAGAAAAGTCTCATTATCTTCTATTTTTAACATTAAATTTTTATTTTAGCAATATTTTTATCTCCATAGACACAAAAAATAAGGAGAAAGGAGAAAAAAATCAATCTATTACTACATACAGCTATGGGCCCAGTGAGACCACAAGTTGGAAAAAACATATGCCAAGCCAACTCAAATTAGT
This sequence comes from Bettongia penicillata ogilbyi, assembly GCA_023548195.1. Classification (NCBI taxonomy): domain Eukaryota; kingdom Metazoa; phylum Chordata; class Mammalia; order Diprotodontia; family Potoroidae; genus Bettongia; species Bettongia penicillata. The sequence continues at coordinate 618,596 of JAJHZJ010000205.1, read as the reverse complement.
AATAATAGAAAAGGGAAAAAAAAACATTCTGGGACTGATTGCTGCTGATTCAAGCAACATTTTACAATTCATCAATGGAGAAATTCCTTAAAAACAGAATGAACTTTTTCCCCCCACATTGTGACTGTAATTAAAAATCAATTATCCATTTGTTGCTTTTTTCCAAATCATTATTAAGTCTCCAGAATTTTATACTTTTAAACAACTTTGGTGATGCCAAGGTCTTGAGTGGGCAATTTACTTGCATTCTGGTAGATTTTCAATTATCCCTTTGGTAGGAAAGGAAATTTATTTTAATGGAAAGAGTTTCAGGGAAAAATATCTAATATATTAATAGATCAGATGAGTTGATGATCAGAGCCTATCAAGCCTACCTTTTTCTAAGCAGAGGGAGTAATTCCCTACACAGTAGGATTAGAGTGTCATTTGCTGAAATCTCCTATCAACCCACCATTCCCCAACCAATGATTTCTTTCTTGATCTCTTATAAAATCTGAAATTGCAACACTTGTTCCTTTCTGTTAAGGCATTGAATGAAAATGCCAAATAAAATACCACCAGAGATCGCAAAGAATAAAACAATGAACAATGATCACCCATCTGAAAGCTTTGGAAAGGGAATGAACTTTTCAGTAGCTGTAGGTTAAGACAAAGTGGCATATGAGTCAAAGGGGTGGGAAACAGAATGAAATGTGTGGGAGAAATATATTGTTTGTAGGACACTTTAAATGTGTTATCTCATGTCATCTTCACAACAACCCTGAAGGTAGGTGCTATTATTATTGCCATTTTAAAGTTGAGGAAATGAGATAAGAGCCAGTAAGTGCCTGAGGCAGCATTCCAATGAAGATCTTTCTGATTCCAAGTCACAATCATTGTGAGACTCAATTTCAGCATTTGTAAATTCCAACTCATATAATTCTGTGATACTGTGCACTACCTCTGCTCCAGAGTTCTCCGAGTCAGAAGGCAGGAACATGTCTTTGGGACAGGCAACAGTTCTTAAGATATCACCTCCCCATTCCCATAAACACATGCCTATATTCAATGGATCCCTATTGCTTAATTCCTAATTGAGACAGGAATTAAAACCATAAGAGTAAGTAGGGCAAATATCATTATTCTTATTTTACAGATAAGGAAAATGAGAAATCTCTGTCTTCACTTTCAACCTTTCTCCTGAGCTCCAGCTCCACATTTCCTTTTATATACAGGGGACCTCCACCTGAATATACCAATTACCCCTATACATCAAATGAAAAAATGTCTAAACTGAACTTATCTCCCCTAAAACCACCTCCACCCTTCCAACATTACAAATTTTCTCACTGGAAGATGTATAGGCTCATATATTTAAAGGCTTTTCCTTTTCCTCTTTCATAGTCAAGTGCTTTTGAGGTTCTAAAGGACTCTCTGAGACACAAAAGGCTTGTGTCTTTGTGAAATCGGCATCTTTGCCTTTCTGGACACTGGACACTGGATATGTCCTCCTTTTCCTATTTCTTTTGGAAACTTAAAAATCCTGTGCTTTCTTATCCTATATATTCCTCGGATAATCCATATCTCTAGTAGATGCACCTGAGTGAAAAACCATTGTTTCACAAGTAATACCATCTATGCCAATTGTTGGGCAGGAGAACACACTAGCACTGTTAGCAGGTATTCTAGCACAGCTTCACTCTTGATCCGGGGAGAGAGGAAGACAGGAACAGAGATACCTCAAGGAGTTAAATAAACTACCTTATTTTATTCTAGCCTAGTCTTCTCACAATGGAGTTGCTGATAATGGGAACACCAACCCTGAACAGCATTGTCTAATCACTCTTCTCACAGGGGCTGGTGAAAAGGAAGGGGCAGTTCTCCCTACATCTTCATGGGGTCAATTGAGACAGGCACAGCATTTCAGCTTGTGCATTCCCCTCGAGGGGGGCCAGTTGAGGAAGGTGGATGCATTTCTCAATGTATTACCCAAATGCCACATCCCCTATGGGTTCCTCATTTAATGACCAGTGTTCACTTGGTTTATAGGGAAATGACAAAGAAGGCATCTTGCCAACATTACATCACAGGTTAACTTTAGCAATATTGTCATTCAGGGCAAGCATAGTAAATATTACTTATATAATCCCTATACCTTATTGAACAAGTGTGGTGGACATGTTTATAAGTCATGAACCTGGGAAATATTATCTAACACCTGGGAACTAGAGATTGTTATGGCCATGGATCCTTGAAAGTGCAATCTAAAAAGAATAGTAAAATCTTCCTTATTTACAAACATGCCATATTTCCATGAAACCATTTTGCTGCCCCAAGAAGCTTGTCTTGTTGTGGAGGTGGCAGAAGGTCAGATATTGTAAATATTGAGTAGGAAGAATGTAAAAGAAAATCAGTGGAATGGGCATGGCAAGTCCAAGGATGACCTGCTGGAAGAACAATTACCAATGACTGCTTTCTTTGGCTGTAGCCTAAAGGCAACTATAATCCAGTTGCATATACACTCTTCTAGACTGAGAATTCTATACCACTTTCATCTCCTTTACCTTCTGATACTTGACTGTATTCTTTCCCATAAACCCCTCTTCCCTTATTGCTCTTTCTCCCCAATGTCCATTTCCCTTTTACATCCTTTTAGATCCCATTTTTCTCTACTGCATGAGTTAAAATACACAGTGATAAGAGCTCATTGTTTTATTCATCACTGATCTCTGTGATTCTCTTGTGAAATCCCACTCTGAGTCCCATAAGTATTGCTATGGGCTAAGACATCTAAATTACCACATTTAAATCATTACTTTTGAAGTCATGTAATTTTTATTATTGAAATTAATCAACATACAAGCCTTCATTAAGTGCATACTGTGTATCTGTGCTAAGTGCTAAGGATACAAAGAAAAAGCAAAAGCAGTACCTGTCCTCAAAGAGCCTTCATTCTGATAAAATCTCCTCCCTTTTTTTTCCCCACTTCCCACTGCCACCTCCATAGTCCAGGGCCTCATTACCACCTGACTTTGATTATTGCAATTGCTGTCAAACTTATTCTCCTTCTCCTTCTGCCCCTTTCATTAATACTCATTACACTGCTGCCAGATTCATCTTCTTTATTCACAGATCTTATCATGTCACACTCCTCTGTTTAAACCACTTCACCAGCTCCCTATTCCCTGAAGAATAAACTAAAAGTTCATTAGCCAGGCATTCAAATACTACACAATGAGGGGCTGACTATGCTATCTTTCCAATTTTTTCTAAAACCATTCCTGTCTAAATGTGATGTTCTCTATCCAAATAGAACACTTGCTGTTCGCTGGTCATGTTCCATATACCTTTTTCCTACTTTTGCTCACACTATTTCTTATGCCTTGAATTCTCTATCCCTCTACTATCTCTAGAGGATGAATTTCTTATCCATCCTTTCAGGCCCTGATCAAATGCCCTCTCCTCCATGAAAATTTCCCTTGTCCCTTCAGTCCTAATCTTTCCTTTCTACTCTAATATGTCAGATAATAGCTTTTTAATACCTCTTTTGTGAACTCAAATAGCAGTAAACACCCTGTTACATTCAAGATGACCTCCTAGTACAGGTTTTTAGATCTGCTTTTCTAAAAGGAAAGCAACTTCTGAGGGGTCAACAATCTTCTTTAGTCATATATACCAACAGTGAAAAAATAAGGAAAGAAATAAAGACCAACAGTCAGGGTTTCTAACTGAATGACCATAAACAATATATACATCACAGATCAACAGATAGATGTAACTGTCTGACCACTACATACATACATAGTTACTAGGGAAAGAAGCACCAATATCTGGGTTTTCAAAATTGATGGGGTTCCTCAATGGCTATCCAGAGTCTCATGTGGCACATGATCTTTCTTCCAAAGAGTAAGCCCCTAAAGCATAATCTTACCTTAGAGTATATATCCACTTTTCAGAGCCAGAGGGCATCACAACCCTTGTAACCCAGTGCTTCATTAGAAATTACAAAAAATATGGGCCTTCCTACAAAACAAGCCTCCCCTAAGCAAGCTTCCCTTAATGGACTCCACCTGAGGCCTATTAAAGGGTGGGGAAGATCTTCACATTACAACTTATAAAATATCTTTTTGTATTATAGCTATGTTTGTATATGATTTGATCAGACAATAAGCTCCACATGTGTAGGTCATGTGTCTTATTTAATCTTTGTATGGGCTGAAGTTACTAGCACAATTCTATGTACACTAAGTAGACACTGAATAGACATTTTTTGAAATAACTTGTCAAACGAGGGGAGCAAGGCTGATACCATCTTGGAACTGAAGTGATTCTGCTTTGAACAAAGAGTCAGCACAGCAAGCATGTTCATAGTAAATATAAATATGTTTATGAGGCAAATTTCCTTTGAATAGCACAGATATACTAATATCATTGAAATGTTTCCACTGCTGCTTAACAGACATCTTCCTCCCTCCTTTAAACACCTGAAAATGTACAGCTGATGCCGTGTAGAATTGGAATTCAGAACAAGATTCAGTCAGAGGTGATCAGAACCATCTGACTCTTTCTTTTTGTTCAAACAAGTAAAATTTCTTTCCTTGTAGGACTATGTCTCAGTCTGATTCTTTGGCAGTAGTAGTAAAAAGAAACCAGACATAGAGTCTAGATCTTAAGAGGGATAGAGATAAATGAGAAGAAAAGAAGGGTAGAAGTAAGAGAAAAAAGAAGAAAATCATGTTAAAAATGAAATATAGAAGAAAAGCTAAGCATTTGATTATATATTATATATAAATACACACACACACACATATATATACATATACATACATGCATGCATACACTCATATATGTAACCTGTTCCCCAAGAATCCAGAACATGTTTTTGGTGAGTGGGGAGACTTGCCTTTGAGGAACTTTTGAAAAGAATGTAAGCAAAGTTGAGTCAGTGACAATCCCACTTCCCTATTTCTAAAATCAGCTCTTTCCATAGCTAAATTTTCTCATGTAGTACAGTTCAGCTACTCAGCATTCAAGCAAAATGTAAACCTCGTCCAAGAATCCCATACTCAGTGAAGAGAACCCTGGGGAGGGACAGGTGTGATACAATGTCCCATTGGGGAACACTTGCATAAATCAGTGCATAAATTTGTATTCTCTGTAGACAGCAGGAAGTGGGAATTGTTACAGCAGTCTTCATTCCTTCTTTCCTAAGGCAGTGAATCTTCTTCAGTCTAGAGAGGACTGCCTTGAAAGAATAGGAAAACTCTCAGGTCATCTTTGTGTATGCAAAGTGGGAAATTGAGGCCATTATTCAGAGAAATGGAGCTCTTGAACAATGCCTGTACTTGAATATCATATAAAAATTCAGGTGAAAAATACTTCTGCCTGAAAAGCCCAGATAAGTAAGGCAAATGCAGACTTTATGATATGAATTTTCCTGGGGAATTTGGGAAATTGTCTTAATTATCTCTTTCAAATTGTGTGGGTAGATATAGTCAGAAAGTTCCCTTTGGGAGGAGAGAGAGGGGGGGTGTAGGAACATGAAATTGGTCTCTGACCATTCAATGAATATTTTATTTCCTAATGACCAAAGCAAACATGATCATAAAAATGAGCTAGCTGAAACACTTTCAGTAGACTCTGCAGTCGCAGATCTTACTGTGTTCGTATTTCTGTTTTATTACCCACTGAAATCCTATTCCAAAGCTTTGTTAGGACATGAAGAGAACACTAGGTTCTCTACATCTTGGTCAAAGGAAAATAAGCTTTGGCTAGGGCCATCAAGCTAGAGTGGATTTGAATATTGGCCTGATGTATCTGTTTGTCAAGGATCCCCCATAATTCATATCAGAGAAGGTAATTATTAGGAAGTTTAGTGCCAGGTCATGAATATAGCAAATCAAGAGGTCTAGTATCTTTAGGGCAGGGATATGAGACTTTCAATCCATGTAAGTACAGAAAATACACCAGTAAAATCACCAGTTGCTGGAATATTTATGTTTTACACTTTCTTTCCAACAAAGGCGTAGAATTCAGGGAAATAGAGTTATAAACTGACTCCTCCCTCCCCCAAGCTTGTATTCTTTCTCTTAATGTAGCTAAGAGGTTTTATTGACTCTAATACTTAGAACATATCAGGACCCAGAACTGGAAAGGACCTTAGGGCTCACCTAGTTCAACCTCCTCCTTTTACTGATGAGGAGAGGTTAAGTGACTTGCCCAAGGTTACACAGGTCCAAAGAAGAGCTAAGGTCTCCTGACTATTGATTCAGCACTCTTAATATTATCTCACCTACTTTACAATACTGCTAAGAGGATCAAGTGAGAAAGAATTTCTGTAAACTGATTTGAATAACTTCAAGTGCTATATAAATGCTAGTCACTTGTTCTTATTATCATAACATTATGGTAAATACTACTCTTTTAAAGACTGAATAGACCCTATCAACAAAATTATCTCAAAGATATAGATATATTATGTGTGTGTGCGTGTGTGTGTGTGTGTGCGTGTGTGTATGCATTTGGTCTTTCAGAAATAAATCTTCTAACACTCATTGTCTTGATCCCTCAATTGGCACTTGGCATTTGCCACCTTGTATTGGGAGATGTCTTTTAAAAAAAATGCGTGCACCATCTTCTTAGATAAGTTTTAAGTCTGTCTAGTTCAATGACCCCTTCTACTATCTTTTAGTGCCTCACATGTGCTGCTCTCTATGCAATAGCAACTAAAACTTTGCCAGTGGAAATAACAATTCAGCTACTATTCCAATTTCAATTTATATTAATTCGATCTTTGAAGCAGCAGGTAAAACAGTCATACTGAGGAGGTCCAACAATCTCCTCTTCCCAGCCACATGCCCTTTTGTTCTCAGCATTCACATATCCAGAGACTCCTATGAATTGTCTTCTCTGGTAAGATTATTTCCTCTTTTGTTGAACTGAGATATCATCTCATTCTGGAAGAGCTCATTTATTCATATACAACCTCTTGGTTCAGAGAACTAGCAAAAATCAGGAGTCACAGCATTCTCTACCACTATAGGCTTCAGGTCATAAGGCTCTCCCACCTGAAGCAGTGGGAGTGGAGTTATACCCACAATTTGATTTCTTTTATACCCACAATTTGATTTCTTTTATACCTACAATTTGATTTCATTTTTAGCCTTTTTTAATCTTTCGTCCCCTATTTCTCTCATCTACCTTTGAAATTATTATTGCTAAGAAATATTGGTCGTGATGAATGAATGCCAGGTGGTTAGCTAATGAGACTTTGCCCTGCTTGAGGCTGTTCTGTTACTGCTACCATAATCTTCTATTTAGATATTTCACCCTCTTTCTCTAGGAAATAAAGAATCCTGGAAATAAATATAGGCTAGCCTTTAACTCTGTGACTCTCAATTCTTTCAACGAAAGGGATATATTTTTAATATGAACAAGTTTCACAGTTCCCAAAAGATAGCAGTTGTGCTATTAACACACCTTTGAGAGAAGACATGACAACTGATACAAGGTGAGGTAAGCAGAATGAGAACAAATTATAGAATAACAGCCACATTGTTAAGACAAACAACTCTGAAAGGCTTAAGAACTCTGATGAATGAAATGAGTAATCATATTTCCTGAGGACTGATGATGAAGCATGTTGCCCACCTTCTAACACTGAGTTGATAGACTCCAGAGGCAGAATGAACAATGCATTTTGGGATGTACAATGCAGGAATATATTTTCCTTTATGTACATTTTTATGAGGATTTTTGTTTTCTTTTGTATTCAGTGGGTGAGGAGGTGGAAGAGTAGAAATGCTTATTTTAATTGAAAAAAGCAAAATCAAATAAAAGTTATATATGAAAGAAAATACATGAGAACAGTGATCAGTAGTGACATTTATGGATGCTCTTAAAAGAATGTCTATTTTTAGTCAAAAGCATATCTACAAACATTTGAAAAATGGTAAAATCTTATAAATATTCCTTATGTCAAAAGGCTCTGCCTTCTCAAAAACAACCTGGCCTCACACTTGATAACTTTCATTTTATTAGCTCTTTACCACTGTTGGTTCATAGGATCATAAACATGTAGAGTTGGAAGCCATTGTAGAGGTCATCAAATCTGACTCCCTCATTTTACAGATGGAAAAAAAAATGAGGTTGATAGAGATTCAAAAATCTTTGTGCCTAAGAAAGGATGCTAACTCAAATCTTTCTGATTCCACAGCTAGGATTCTATCTACTCTCTATACTTTGGTACTTGGGAAGACCCCAGCCCCTCAGCTCCAATTCCTGCCTAGGACCATACTTCTTAATTCCAACCATTTCTTCTCAGCAGTCCCATGTGGACCCCATTTTCTAATTCTTGGTCTCAGAAGTATAATCAAATCAACACTACCATTGCCTACAGAAAAGACATGTAAGTAGACTGCCCTATAGTTCCACCAATCATCCCAGGGATTTTTTCTGCCCACCACTCCCTTATTCCTTTTGTCTATGCACTTTAAAAATGTAAGCTCTTGTATATTTGATGTTTTGGGCAACTGGATACCCTAGTAGATAGGCCTGGAAGGCGTACCTCTTCCTTAGTTCATATCTGGCTTTGGATGCTTACTGGTTGTGTGACCCTAGGCAAGTTACTTAACCCTTTTGCCTCTGTTTCCTCAGATGTAAAATGAACTGGAGAAGGAAATAGCATGTATATTTTTGTCAAGAAAACCACAAATGGGGTAACAAAATCAGACACAACTTAAAAATGACTGAATAACTCGGTGCTTAGCACAGTGCTTCATTCCTGGACCATCTCTAGTTGTCCTGATGCATATCAGGCTACTGGACCCAGAGGACTCAGGAGAAGACAGTGAGGTTGGTGACCTTACACAGCCCTCCCTGACTCAAATCAAAGTCAATTACAAGTCATGCCATCATCCTCCTCTTCGAGAAGGAAGGACAAACGTAACAACAACATTCCCACCAAGGATCATGAGCTTAGTGTAATATCTCAGCACATGAATAGTATTATTTGCAAGTTTATAGAAATGGAAAGGGTTCATATCTGAAATTACAATGAGTAACAATACCTTCCAGGTAGCAATCTTCCCCTCAGTACTACCCTGGGAAAGGTTCTCAATCAGGGACAGTTGAGGGAGGATGTTCCCCCTACATGAGTGTCCCTGGTCACTGTTCACCATAGTTTCTAGGGCTTGCCTCTATTTTCATGAGCTGTCCAGTTGTTTCCTTGCTACACTGCCTTCCATATCTCCTGTTTCCAGTTATTCAGCTCCTATCTACTCTCTTCAAATCCATTACATGCTGCTCGCTAGAGTTCAGTAGTTGGACAGTTCTGCTTTACTCCTATAGATAGAATTTGTCGATTTTTCTAGGGAAATAACTCAGTAACATTGACTTGCTAAGGAATAACAGTCTGAGTAGGTTTTGCAATTCAAATAAGCTCACCTCTGTTATTCTTAATACTTTTTTTGCATAACCTGCAGTGTCATAGAAAAGACATCTCATAAGTCTATGAGAATTTATTCTTGTGCACATGAGCCAGTCTTTGTCTTGAACACCTTATAATCACTAAGCGACTCATTATAATTTGCTTCGTCTCTTGCCTGTATTTCCCATTCATGTCATGGCTTCCTACTGCCTTCAGGAATCCCTAAAGAAAGCACTCCAATTCTCTTCCTACTGTCCACTCCCTCTTCTCATGGGACAGATATATCTTCTTATGGGTTACATCTACAAAAGGGAAGTATTGTTCCTTCTTGCATGAAAAACCATGACTTGGAAAGAAATATTTGTAATTCCTGCTACATAGAAACGTGCACTATGATGAAAAGCTCATTGGATTTAGAATTAGAGGACAAGGTTTCAAATCACACCTATGATAGTTACTGGGTATCACTCATTCACTCTCCTTCATTTTCCTGACTTGTTAAAAAATAGTAAGGAGATTGGAATAGTTGTACCCTGAGGTCCCTTTCATCTCTAAGTCTATGACTCTATGGTAAATGATCTTAATTTATAAGGTCATATATGCACTCATGATTCTCTTACAACTATTACCAGGTCTAGTATTGAACTTTGGTCCACACGTTGAGTAGTCTTAAGTTTACCTATTTTTCCCCTTTCCTCATGCACAGTTTCCTGTATGTCAAACTGAGGCCAGGTTGCTGGAGAATTGCTGCTTTTTGAGAAGGATGTCAAGGAGATTCAGTTGAAGAGAGAGAGGTTCTCCTTCCTTTCTTGGCCATTTAGTTAGAGACTTTCTGTCCCAGGGATTAGATTGCTCTCCAAACATTATTTTTACTTGCTTTTTAGATTTGTGAAAATAGAATTTCTGAAAGCATGAGGATAGCCCTAATAAAATCTCCCTGGAAAGGTTTTACATGTTATTTTCTTTTTCTGATTAGTCAATTTGTCAAATTTTAAAAACATTTTATGATATAGCCATTTTTCTTCTAAATTTGCATTATTATAAGAATTATGAGTTAATATTATCTTACTGATGGGAAAATACTGGTCTTCTGGTAAGGAAATAATTCATACTATTCATTTGGCTTCGTACATTGTCAATGTATTCAATATATATTTTTTTCTAGTTAAATGAATGATTGAGAAAATTGCAAACCTGTTTTCTGGGAAGAACTTGGCTTCTGCTAGATTTTTACTAGTTTTCTTCTATGACAGTAATTTATTCAGATATAATTAAATATGCAAATCACATACAGCAGGAAAATAAAATTTCATGTAATGCACCATCCAAGATTTCTGCCACATTTATAACAGTTTAGCATCCTTGTTTTTTTGTGTTTTCTAAAATCTACAGCTGTAGAGGTGAATTAAAGGTTGAAAAAAAGAAGATGAGCTTTCATGTTGTCAACATAATGCATTTTTATCATGCTTTCTATACATTTTCCCAGTTAATGTTCACAATAACCTTGTGAGATACACAGCATAATTATTGTCCTTCTTATCCAACTAATATGGAAACTATGACTCCAAAGAGCATAAATCATCCTGCTGTTAGAAATCTCTTTTAGTCAAAAGCAGACCATAAAATAATTCCTTATCTTACTTATCATATTTTAAAAGGTAGAGCAACCAAGGAAGAGAACGTCTACTCTTTTTTAGGTGGTACAATGGATAGAGCAATGGACCCGAAGTAAGGAAGACCTGAGTTCAAATCCAGTCTCTTAAACTTACCAGCTGTATGACCCCTGACAAGTCACTTAACTTTTGGGAGTCAGTTTCCACAAGTGTATAATTGGGATAATACTTAACTCCCAGGATTGTTTTGATAATTAAAATAAAATATTTATGAATCTCTTAAATCAGTACCTGACACGTAGTAGATGATTAAAGATATTTGTTCCCCATCTCCTTCTCCTCTTCTGATTCTCACCAAAGAAGCTCTGATTGCAGGAGAAAATTTTGTGGGGATCTTGAGAGCAATGGAATGAAGTACCTATTTTCCCTTTTAGAATATATGATAGAGGAGAAAGTTGGACTTAGTTTAACATGTAAGTTAGATTTCAGTATAATAAATTTCAAAATATTCAAAGAAAGGATAGAGAAGATCTTAGGTTTCACAGATTAAAGGAGTTTAGATGTCATCTACTCTTTCATTTTACCAATGAGTTAATTGGCATCTAGAGAGGTTACTCCAAGACTACATAGGCAGTAAAAGGAGATTTTAACACAAGTCCTCTGATTCCAAATTCAGTGTTTCTTCAACTGTACCTTCCAAACTATGCAAATAATGTCTTTCTTAGAGGAATGAGAAGTTTAAAATAATATAATTATGAAGTCACAAAGAGAAATAGTTCTGATGAGGAGGAAAGGGAAAAGCCATATAAAGACAAACAGTGTGCACGCACAGGAAACTTAATCAGTTTGGATTTTAAAACCATGCAGAGAAAATGGAAGTAAGCACATGTAATGGAGAATGAATACCAAAATGTGACAAATAGTCTTCCAAGAATTGTGTCAGAGGTGCTAAAGCTCAGAAGGAATTAAGTCTGATGAGTTATGGGAAGGACAATTTCAAGAGTTTTCTTTAGATATACTGGGGAATGCAGGAAGATTGTACAGAGATGGGAATATTGCTTTGATGGGGTGATGATGATAGGTGATGGGGAAAACTGGAAAGGACAGAATGAAAATGACTAATAGTGAATAAGATAAGAAACAACAGAGTTTATAGCAAGAACATCTTGCTGCCCTTCAGCAGTCTAAGAAAACTACACCCCAGGAGGCTGAAAGTCCTGGCAGATGTATTATCTGAGCCTCTATCATTAATTATTTTTGAAATGTGAGGATGACTATGTGGAAGCATATTAAAAATCTCCTTCATAGTTTCTCCATAAAGATTAAGAAATCATATTTTTCTATCAGTCATTTCTAGATTCCTAGGGATAGATCCTCAGTCACTGTTGAGGTCAAAAGGACCTTTTAATAGGCGAATAACCCTTAGATAATAACCAGAAACTAAGCAAAAAGTGCCTCTTCCCTAGATAAGAACTGTACTTGATCAGGGTTTTACCAGGAGTGTGCTAGCAAATACTTAACAACTGACTTTCCAACAAAACAAAACAAAAATATGAATAATTTTAAGCGTATTTTGCATTTTAAATATTTTCCCCATTTTTAATTCAGTTCAGACAATAATTTAAGCCCAAATTATCAACATTTGTCAATGTCCAGTGTATAAATGCTCTCACTAAAAATTTTAACAATCAGTTCTCCTGAACTCCAAACTGGCTTCAGAGCACCCCTGATTTTAACCGTCTAAGAACAATCTCCTTCCTTCCCTATGCTTAAGAATTAGACTAGGCTCCACCTGATAGGAAACATCCTTAAAGGGAGACACTCAAACAGCCCCCTATTCAATTTAGAATCTGGATAGAGAGTTGTGGGAAAAACCTTACTGATTCCTCTGGGAGAGTGATCCTAAAAAAGAGATAGATATTTGTTTGTTCAGTTATGGAATGTTAATCCAAGCTGTATTTTAAGCTATCTTTTCCTTGTTCAAGATTACTAAAAATGTTACCTAAAATTGTCTTGGAGCAGAGCCATGTTGGAATATGTGTCAATTTGGACATCTCTCTCCAACCTAGAAATGGCTAGACTCTATATTAAGGATAAATTAAGTAAAACTGATTCTGACAGACTAGTGTCTAAATTCAGATACGGTGTTCATATTAACATTTTTTCACCAAAAAACAAAAAAAAAATGCTGTCACAGGATTGAAGAAGGACAGATGTACCCATTTATTGCCTCCAAAATGGGGAGGAGGGATGGATTCTGCAAATTAAAACTAGAAGCTTGACTTCAATTCCTTGTCAAGTTCTAAATTATAATAGTTGCCAAATGGAGAGACATGGCAACAAAAGAAAACATTAGTTTAAAATATAAACTCCATTTGTAAAAATTTGTAGAGAAGTATGATGAAACATTTGAGGTTTCTAAAAGCCAAAACTAGCCTTGAAGATGGTAAGACAATTTGAGAATTAATGGTTTCCAAGGAAAATGATGGGAAAAAAACCCTCAGAATGCGGTGTATCAGGAAACCCCATAAGGGAATTGTCAAGACATATTAGAAACAAATAGTAAAGTACTTCTCAATAGAAATCCTAGGACACTGGCATGGTAAAGTACTAAATTCAACTTACTGAAAATTGTAATTGCTGAACTGAAATATTAAAAATTCTTTCAGTGAGGAAGACACCCTTACCTTACTAAGGAAATAAAGTACATATTATACAAACCATGAGAAATGAAAGATAAAGCTAGAATATGTTATTCTCAAAAGCAGCAAAGGAAATCACTTGGCACCCTCAAAATAGCATATCCTACAAGACTGAGTCTGATTAATTAAAAAAAAAGATGGATTTTCTAAAGAAGGGAGGGGTTTGAATCATGCTTGCTGAGGAAATCAAAAGTAAGCAGTGCATTTGAAATGCAAATTCATTCACTGAAAGTAACTTAAGAAACTTTTGAAAGTCTATACAGCATAAAAAAATAAGTAGATAAAACTTTAGAGGTTGGAAGACAAAGATAAGTTCAGTGTCTTAAAAGATTCACTTAATCTGTTGTTGATCAGTTTCGTCAGACTCTTGTGACCTCACTTGGAGTTTTTTTGAGAGAGATAATGAAGTGGTTTGCCATTTTCTTCTCCAGCTAATTTTATAGATGAGGAAATTGAAGCAGAGTGAGTTAAGTGACTTGCCCAGGGTCATTGGCTAGTGAATGTCTGAGTGCAGAACTGACCTCAGAAGGATGAGTCCTCTTGATTCCAGGACCAACACTCAGTGCACTCCTCCACCTAGCTACCCCTAGCCTGAAGTCTTCTGCCACACTTGATTGGAACATGTATGGTTGAAGCCCATGAAATTGAATCAAATAAAAGTCCCTGATTGGAAGAACAGAGGAAGGAGGAAGGGAGAATTGAGATGCTTTTTTTTAGAATAGTGTGTCCCAAATGAAAGTCACTCAGATAAAGATGTAGGGGTACGAAGCAAAGTTAGAGGGATCAGAAATACATCTTCCTTGAGCAGATCCTAAAGACCATAGGTGATCTCATGATCCATTTAGTTCAAAACCCTCATTTTATACAAGAGGAAACTAAGATTTAAGAGCACCCAAGGTCACACAGTAAGCAACAGATAGAGATTTTGAACTCAGCTTCTCTGACTCGATGGCCTGTACTTATTTTATTGTACCGTATAAGGATAGAAAATTTTATAAGTCTTACTTTGAAAAGTATAAAGAATAAAGACAGATTTTCCATGAGTAAAACCCGCATAGAAGATACAGGAAATGCATTAAAGGAGGATAAGGCATAAAAGTGTAAAGAGGTTATATAGAAAGTGAGAAGGAAGGGGTTGTGGAGACATAGTTCCATCATTTCGTCTCTAGGGTGTGTTTGAAAGTAAGGTTTATTGAGGTTGCTTGCTTGAGGGCAGTGGTTCTCAAACTTTTTGGTCTCAGCACCCCTTTATATTCTTAATTACTGAGGAGACAGTGAAGAGCTTTTTTTTTAGTTAATTAATTAAAATATCATAGTATTGTTACAAAAATATTTTTGACTGTCAGGGACTCCTGGGGGAAGGGCTGGGAAGTGCTACTCTGGGTCCTAGAAGTGATAAGTGGCAGATTCAGCACTTTTTCCACCGTACCACTCTTTTGTAAATTAATACATGTGACTTCACAGATAAGAGATCTTTCCAACAATAGAGTAAGAAAGAGAGGGAGTATTAAAGATTAGGAACTACACTCTTATCTGGGTTTGACAAAACAAAAAGCAAGTCTATTGTCTTCTAGAAGTTGTATTTTGTATTAGGGTTATTGAAAGAAGAAGATCACTTCTCAAGTATGGCTGAAAGAGGAATTTTATCCATGCTAGACTAGAATGATCTCTGAGGACCCTTTTCATTTTGAGAAATATGAAATTTCCTGACCTCACTTTCCTCACCTACAAAATAAATAAATTGGTAGTACTAAGTGATTTGCTTCTAAATATCTTTTCTAACTCTTGTTTTCTATGAACTAATCAATTAAAATTATTAAGTGCCTACTGCTTTCTGATCACTGTGTTAAGTGCTGGAGCTACAATGACCAAAGGGAGCAATCTTTGCCCTTAAATAGTCAGTTCTGATAAAATTCACTTTTGAAAAACTCGAATTGGTTCCAATAGGATTGATATATTAGGAAAGTTTATTTTTTTTCCAGAGAGAAACAGGGAGAATGAAGAAAGCTGTACCAATTCACAATTACTCACCTTCCAGAAAGGCACTGTCACAAGCAAACTTCAGGTCTTCATCAAGGTAAAATTCTATATTATATCTTCTGGGCTAGTAAGTGCAATGGGCAAAGAAAGGCTGGATCTCAGCACTTGTCTGGACCTCACCAGTATGCTGCTCTCCTGGTGCCCTTCCGCCATCCCCTTCTACCTCCAGCCCTGAGAATTAGTGGCATTTGCTATCCTGATGAAACTGAGAGAGATTTTGCCAGAAAGGGGCTCTGTGCACACTTGGGTACAGGTGAAATAAGAACCAGAGTCCAGGGACGCAGTCATTATTGTAGGATTGATGTATTTCTTAACCATGTAACATGTAGAAAACTGTTACACTTCTTTTTTATTTGGATGCCATCTTTTTTTGTGCCGTTTTTGCATTGGAAAGTTGGGTTTTGGGGGAGGCGTATGTTGAGTAGACTATACCTTACATTCTCATGTGGGAGACAATATGTACATATATAGGTATATATGCTATATGTACATATACATGTATATACAACACATGTTTTATGTATGCATATTTGCATATATATGTGTATGTATACTTACTGATGTGTGTGCACATAAATACAAGATGGTTTGGTGAGGTAAGGCATCAACAATTGGAGGAGGGAGAGCTAATACTTGCTAGGTTATGAGAGCATATAGGCAACAAATCTTCATTGGTAACCCCAAGCTTGGAATGTGATTTATTACAACACAATTTTGCCATTAAGATTTATTTAAACTTTGTTACAATGGAATGTGACTTCTTGGAGCTGGCTCTCACACTACCTGAACTAATATTACTAAATTCTTTCCTCATTGATATCTCAGTGTGATGTGAGGTGACTTTGGGTTTTGAATACTGTGCCATAGAAGCCCAAGTTCTATTGGATTATACCAAACTGAAAAGGCTCCAGTCAAGCTCAGACCACAGCCTGCATTTGCCTTCAAATAAAGGAAAGACTTCTCACAAAGTTACTGGCTCCTTAGAGATGAAACCTAGGTCCAGTGCAACACATGAAACAAAGAAAAAGACAAAGTGCTCCTCTCCTAGGAGAAGGATGAGAATTTTGTTAATTTTGTTCAAAAAAATTAATACTAATTTCTTACTCCAGAAACCTTTGCCCATCCTCCTTAATTCTGGTGCCGCCTTCTCTGCTGAGTATTTCCAGTTTAATTTGCCTGTAACTTGTTTGTCCATGGTTATTTGTACAAGGTGGGCAAATCCTGTAAGAGAGAGGGATGGCAGAAGGGTTGGTGGTTGGTGGAGTCAAGCTTTTTTCCACCCATAGTTCCTACTACCGCAGAAGATATATAATAATGGATGATTAAGAAATTATCCAGTGAGATAGACTTCTCATTCATCCTATATTGAACTATGGGAATAATTCCAATAGGTTTATTGTGAAAAAAATGCTATGCAAATAAAATATATATGTTAGCCATTATTATACCTGCTATTAGAAATTACCTACATCAATTGCTTTGGAATAACAAATGGAAATATAAGATAAATTCCATTTTATCCCAAATCCCAGCTATTGTCACTTGAATCCAACAGAAATGCAATCTAGGCCAGAAATTCTCAATAAACAAATGTATCTATATATGAAATATATAAAATATATCTGTAAAATAGGCATGTAGCTGCATATGTGTATGTATGTATACATATGTTATATATGTATATACACATATATATAGTGTTTCGGATAACATGCATGCATATGCACATATAATACATTAACTGTGGTAAATTAATATATGCACATATAGGCACATGTGTATATAGGTATATGTATTTGTACATATGTATTTATACATTACATGGAAAACATCATTTGTGGACAGAATTATCGCGAATTTTCTAGTTTGTCCAGACCTTGGAATAGAACTTAATCAGGATGCAGGACACCAAATAGAAATTTCTCAGATGCTACCACAATTTGTAATTTGCTATTATTGCATTAGGGAAACAACCATTTAATTGCTTATAAATTTATTATTATTATCTTCTCACTTAACTTTATACTTTCCTTGTAGTTTGCAGATTAATTCTGCACTTAATTCAGCTGTACAGTTGCCTGAGCAATCATCCATGACTTAATTTATCTATTGTCGACCAAACTTTAAGAATCGTTCAGATTGGCAGGTACTAAAGACCTCATGGGACCATGCTATCATTTCCTGTTCTATGTTTGTGCTGATGGAGGATTCAGGCTTGCTATTTAAATTTTCTTTTTAATTTACTTTCTGTCCACAATTTTCCTCTTTTAAATATGTTTGACTTAGTTTCACTTTTTCCTCCATCGTTAATGAGTTTGTTTTTCTATTACTGAGTTATGGATGCCCCACCCCTGCTTTACTACCCTTTCTCCAGGTCACTTCTGAGTTACTTAGGAGTCATCCAGAGTAAAGGGTTACAGGAAAGTTGATTATCTTCACTGTATCGTCCATTTTAAATGGGACTTTTAACTTTTTTCCCATTGTATCTTTTCTCCCTTTAGTTATACTGGTTGATTTTTCAAAATTTGCCTTGAGATTTGAACTTTCTTTAACTGAACCATTTCCCCATTCCTTTTTCTGTTTTGGCTCCTTGCTGTTTTCTCTCTTACTCCTTTCTTGATTTGGTTTTTAAAGATATTTTTTGGTAGCCTTTTGATTTCAGGTTTTATTGGGTCCTAGATTTTTGCACTCTCTTCTTCTCATTGCATAACTATGTCTGCTGAGGGCACATTCAGCATTGAGATATCAAAGTGGGTTGAATTCCCTTGGCAAGCAGTTTGCTATCTGAAAATCCCAGATATGACCTATCACATCTTGATTAATCATTCTTCTTAA